>JANAVB010033020.1:5709139-5999139 GCA_029216955.1 Iris pallida | reverse complement strand
GTCATATCTTGTGAACTGTTGTTAGTTGATTGTACTCGTTCCATCCTGACTGGATATGTTGACAAAATATTACAGATGCTGATGAGGAGGATTGCAGTACCTACTACGGTCCGAATGACGTAGTGGGCTTAGACTTGGAGACCTTGGTCCAGCAGGGCTTAGCTCCGCCTGAGGAGACTTTACCTATTGCTTAGTTAGAGTTATTTGTACTGGACCTTGTCTTCAGTTACTCTGGGGACTGTTATATTTTGGCTTGTATTAGAGACTTGGACTTGGACTTGTATATTCTTTGTGTTTGGACTTGACAGGTTATATTTTATTGTCATGTTGTCTTTATCTTTCAGTTTTTACTTTATTATCTTAGAGTTGTTATTGAGCACTCGTATATTATTATTGCTTGTCCTCCGTTCGGAGTTGACCATATTCTTGACAGGTTTTGATATTATATATAAACTGTTGTTAGAGTAGAAAACCTACAGCATTCCACGCCGTTTTTACGGTGAGGGCTGGGCGTTGTTACGCACACGTGCCCTTACAGCGGGTGCGGGTCGTGACGCATTTTTAGTGGTGGCCCACGCAGGTCCTGAAGTCGCAATTAGTGCGATGTCGTAGCGGCACTCGTCTTAGAGTGTTGACTACGAACCTGTGTTACATATAGGAGGTAGTAGGCTAAGAGTACTCAATCACAGTAGGATTTTTCCTTGCTTATCTTGCTTACAGTCTTTGATATTGATTTAATGCATTCTAGCTATCCTCCTTTGATATTGTTCTTCTTGTGCCGTATTGATTTCCTTCTTTTATTCTATCTTCAGGATGGTGCAGACCAGGTCCCAGCATCCTGAGTCCGCGGACGCGGAGAGGTCTGCTATGACTCGCGGATCTGATCCAGACACCCTTGATGCAGTCGGGGTGTCGGCCGCAGCTCTTGGGGGCGCTCCTCTGCCAGTTACGAGGGCTGACCCCAGGGTTGCTACGACTATTTTGGCTGCAGTACTAGTGGTTGATATGGGCGCTCTTCCTCCTCCTGTGCAGCAAATTCCTCCGCCAGTTGCAGACGTACTTCCACCTCCACCTCCTCTGCCTACAGATATTGGGCAGATGCTTATTTTCCTCCAGCAGATGCTGGAGACTCAGAGAGCCCAGGCCGAGGCTCAGCAGAGGCAGATAGACGCGATGCATCAGGGCATGGAGGATGCCCATCAGTTGGCCCTTGCAGCCGTGGAGCAGAGGGCTCCGTATCAGGGGACGCGTACTAGGTACGGAGATATCCAGGACTTCAAGAAGCTCGGGCCCCGTGACTTTAGCGGGACCGAGGGTGTAATCTATGCAGATGATTGGCTCGAGGATATCGAGCGGCAGATGAGGGCCTCCCGCCTGGCAGACGACCTGAAGGTCGAGGCGGTAGGTTTGCAGTTGCTAGACATTGCACGCACCTGGTTCAGGAACGAGCCAGCCCTAGCTGGAGAGGGCCATACTTGGGCAGAGTACAAGCTTCTCTTCAAGGAGAAGTTCTTTTCCTCCACGGACAAGATCGTCCTGGTATGGCAGTTCCAGGATCTGCAGCAAGGCAGTTTATCTGTGGAGGAGTACGCCGCGGAGTTCGACCATCTGAGCCGATACGCGGAGTACATGGTTCGAGACCCGGAGATCAGGGTGAGCCGTTTCAGGGAGGGGCTGACTTTGGATATCAAGATCCTCATTCCCTCATTCTATGAGACTTATACCCAGATCTACGAGGAGGCCCGCAAGGTAGAGCGAGAGTAGGGCTTGAAGCCCAAGAGGGAGCGTGATCTTTTCTCAGGGGCTACTAGCAGCGCGGGGGCTGCTAAGCGCCCTCAGCTTCAGCATCATTCTTTCCAGCATCACCAGCCGCAGGTTCAGGCCAGAGCACCGGTTCAGCAGGTGCAGCACACTCAGCAGAGGCAGGCACAGCATGGGGCTCCTTGTAACTTCTGTAAGAAGCCCGGTCACATCTGGGAGGTCTGTCGGAAGAGGCTGGGCGTGTGCCTCTATTACGGGGAGGCTGGACATCAGTTGAGAGATTATTCTACGAGCCATCGTAGGGTGGCCCGTGGAGCGGTAGCAGCTCAGGAGGCACCGGCGAGAGTACCTGCAGTACAGCCGAGGGGTCCACTTCCGACCCAGCAGCAGCGGTTTGTACAGCACCACCAGCAGCGGGGTGGTCAGGGTAGAGCCTTTACTCTTGCAGCCGAGGAGATGGAGCCTATTGCAGATGTTGTCGCAGGTTCTATTTTGCTCGATTCTTTTCCAGCTTTAGCCTTGTTTGATTCTGGTGCTATGCACAGTTTTGTGTCTGTTTCTTTTGCTCTTAGGCACAATATCATTGCTGAGTATCTTGGTAGGACTTGTAAGATTATGACTGGAAATGGCATCATCCTGGTTAATAATGTTTGCAAAGGACGGAGAGTTTCTTTGAGAGGCCGGGAGCTGAGTGCGTGTTTGCACGTAATGCCACTTTTGAGTTACGATGTGGTACTCGGTATGGACTGGTTGAGCATGCACCACGCTAGCATCGACTGCAGAGGGGACAGGATTCTGTTCAGGCCGCCGTGAGAGCCGAAGTATGAGTTCACCAGGGGTGCAGCGGAGCCAGGAGATGGATTCTGCGGAGCATTGTTGGCGGGGCCGGTGTTGCCACATCCACTCATTGCTGAGTTCTTGGATAGCTTTCCCGAGGAGCTGCCCGGGATGCCGCCAGATCGTGATGTTGAGTTTTCTATAGACCTAGTACCGGGCGCTGAGCCTATCTCCCAGCACGTCTATAGAATCAACAACAGTGAGTTAGCGGAGCTGAAGAGACATGTCGACGAGCTGGAGGACAAGGGCTTTATTCGATCTAGTTCTTCACCTTGGGGCACGCCAGTTCTTTTCGTCCCCAAGAAGGATGGTACGGTACGTATGTGCATTGATTACAGGGCGCTCAACAACCTTACTATCAAGAACAAGTATCCTTTGCCAATGATTGATGACTTGTTCGACCAGTTGAGCGGGACGAGGGTGTTCTCGAAGATCGACTTGCGTATCGGGTACTATCAGCTGAAGGTGAAGCGGGATGACATTCCGAAGACAGTATTTCGGACTCTCTATGGCCAGTATGAGTATACCGTCATGCCGTTTGGGTTGACCAACGCCCCGGCGGTATTCATGAACTTGATGAACAAGGTATTTCATCAGTACCTTGACAAGTTCATGGTGGTCTTCATTGATGACATTTTCATCAATTCGAAGACACCAGAGGAGCATGAGGAGCACCTGAGGATTGTGTTGGACACTCTCAGGAGGGAGCAGCTGTATGGGAAGCTATCCAAGTGCAAGTTCTTCTTGGATCGCGTGGAGTTCCTAGGCCATGTTGTCTCTGGCGAGGGGATTTCAGTGGATCCGAAGAAAATTTCTGCAGTGGAGTCCTGGTCTACGCCGAGCTCAGTAGCAGAGGTTCAGAGTTTTCTGGGTCTGGCAGGTTATTACCGGAGGTTCGTGCATGACTTTTCCAGGATTGCCCAGCCGATAACCCGACTTACCAGGAAAGACGAGGAGTTTGTTTGGTCCGAGAGTGCCAGGCCGCCTTCGAGGAGCTGAAGGCGAGGTTGACTACAGCTCCTATCTTGACGCTGCCATCTGGATCTGGTGTTTATACGATCTATAGTGATGCTTCAGGATGGGGTTTGGGTTGTGTACTTCAGCTGTACGGGAATGTGATTGCCTATGCATCTAGACAGTTACGTCCTCATGAGAGGAACTGCCCTATCCACGATCTGGAGCTGGCAGCGGTCATCTTTGCTTTGAAGCTGTGGAAACACTATCTGTACGGAGAGCGAGTTGAGATCTATACAGATCACAAGAGCTTGAAGTACGTGTTTACCCAGAAGGAGCTGAATATGAGGCAGAGGCGATGGTTAGAGCTGATGAAGGATTTTGATATATCCTTACAGTACCATCCGGGGAAGGCCAACGTGGTCACGGATGCTTTGAGCAGGTATCCCGTAGCCATGTGTTTGACGATGGATCGTCACCTTCTGGCAGATCTGGAGAGTTTGGGCATAGAGGTGATAGTTTCTGGGTTCGAGACGCAGATGTGGGGTCTCCAGGTGCAGTCAGAGCTGATGGACAGAGTCAGAGCAGCTCAGTTTGAGGATGAGGCTCTGAGAGTCATCAGGGAGTAGGTCCGGGCAGGACTGTTGGATGAGTTCTCTATAGCGGAGGATGGGTCGTTGAGGCATGGTACCAGATTGTGCGTGCCGAGCGAAGGACTTCGGGAGGAGGTTCTTCAGGAGACGTACCGTTCTCAGTACTCTATGCATCCTGGAGCCAACAAGATGTATAGAGACTTGAGACAGCATGTTTGTTGGTATGGCATGAAATGCGAGGTGGCTCAGTTCATTTCGAGATGCTTGGTGTGCCAGCAGGTGAAAGCCGGGAGGCAGAGACCCGGTGGATTGCTCCAGCCACTACCCATTCCTGAGTGGAAGTGGGAGCATATCACTATGGACTTTGTATCTGGGCTTTCGTGCTCTCCAGGAGGGAAGGATGTGATTTGGGTCATTGTTGATCGATTGACCAAATCGGCCCACTTTTTGCCTTTCAAGGTGGGTTTGTCTACGGAGAGGTTGGCCGAGATGTACGTACGGCAGATAGTCCGATTGTATGGGGTTCCAGTGAGTATAGTCTCGGATCGGGACAGCCGATTCACTTCCCACTTCTGGAGGAGTTTGCAGCTTAGCTTGGGCACATCGCTCAAGTTCAGTACCGCATACCACCCCCAGACAGACGGGCAGTCGGAAAGGACGATTCAGACCCTCGAGGATATGCTTCGTACCTGTGTCTTGGACTTCGGAGGATCTTGGGAGGACCACCTTCACTTGGTAGAGTTTGCTTACAACAACAGCTACCATGCCAGTATAGAGATGTCACCTTTCGAGGCTCTATACGGACGGAGGTGTCGTACTCCCTTGTCTTGGGATGATGTCGGCGAGAGGGTTTTGCTTGGCCCTGAGATGGTAATGGATGCTGCAGAGAAAGTCAGGGTTATCAGAGATCGACTTCGGGTGGCGCAGGATAGGCAGCGGCATTGGACCGATAGCCACCGAAGGCCGTTGGAGTTTGAGGTATAGTTTAGATCTTTCTAGTATTTGAGTCTGATTGTGATTGTTTTAGATCAAGCTCTAAGCCTTGTGTTTTGTTCTAGGTTGATGATCTTGTGTTCTTACGAATTTCTCCGACGCGTGGCACGATTTGTTTTGGTGGCGGCGGAAAGCTCAGTCCACGATACATCGGACCATTCCGTATCTTGGGCAGGATCGGTGCAGTGGCTTACCGACTGGAGTTACCACCCGCACTAGAGGGAGTGCACTGCGTGTTCCATGTGTCGCAGCTGAGACGGTATGTGGCAGATCCCAGTCACGTCATGGACCACTCCAAGATCGAAGTGGGACCGACACTCAGCTATCCAGAGAAGCCGGTTGAGATCTTGGGCCGAAGAGAGAAGGTGCTCCGGAACCAGGTCATTCCCTTGGTTCGCGTTGCATGGAGACACCACTCTCCAGGTGAGTCTACCTGGGAGAGGGAGGACGACATGCAGGAGCGATTCCCATATCTCTTCGAGCCTTGAGGTAAAATTCTTTCTTTTTCTTCCTTGTTCAATTCATGATTGCTGTGTTAGTTCTCATTCAATTTGGAGGACAAATTTTTTTAAGGAGGATAGATTTGTCACTCCCAGTTTTCGAATTAGGGGTATTTTCGTCATTTTTCAAGTTTTATAATTTTTAGAAATTTTATTTGATTTTATATGATTTTTAGGGATTTGTTTGATTTGGTTTGAATTTTATCCAATTCGGACTTAAGTTGGAGACCCGGGTAGTCTGGACCCTAGTGGGACCCACATACTAGCTGGGCTTGGCCCACATGCCATCCTAATTAGGCTAGAAACCAATAAACCATACTCCCATGGCTTAACTAGTCAATTAGAGGCTTAATTAGTTAATTTGGAGTTGAACCGAAACAAATCGAACCAAACCAAACCCGAACCGAACCAAACTAAGCTTATTGGGTTTGGAGGCTTAGTGGATCCCAACCCAAACCCACCAAGCCCCATGGCCGGCCACAAGAGGAGCCACTCCCCCCTCTCTTTCTTCACTCCTAAGTAAACTCCTTCTCTTCATTTCATTTTCTTTTCAAAGCTTCTTCTTCTCTGTCAAGCTACAAATTAGGTATGCTTTTAAAACCTTCATTAATTTTCTTTTGCATTTATTTCCTTCACCATAAATGAGGAGGAGACCACCCTCTACATTTTGCCCATAGAATTTGTAGGTTTCTCTAGAAAATCTAGGTTAGGGATTTGATTAGGGGTTTTTCTTAATTAGAGTGGAATATATATATATATATATATATATATATATATATATATATATATATATATATATATATATATATGTGTGTGTGTGTGTGTGTGTGTGTGTGTGTGTGTGTGTGTGTGTGTGTGTGTGTATTTGTATGTGTTTGTGTGTGTGTGTAGAGGAGAGAGAGTGGTGGTGGTGTCATGAGAGTGGGGGTGGTGGTGTATGAGTGAGAGTGTGTGTGTGTGTTTGTGTGAGAGTGTGTGTGTGAGTGTGTTAGAGTGTGTGTGTCAATATATATATATATCTATATGTGTGTGTGTATGTATTTATATATATATAGATATGTGTGTATGTGTTCATATATATATATATATATATATATATATATATGTATGAGTTTATATATATATAGATATGGATATATATATATATATATATATATATATATATATATATATATATATATATATATATATATATATATAGTTGTATATATATATATATATATATATATATATATATATATAGATATATAATATATAGAGAGAGAGAGAGAGAGAGAGAGAGAGAGAGAAGGAGAAGTAGAAGAATTAGTAGAAGAAGAAGAATTAGAAGAGCACCAGCAGCAGCAGATAGCACTGCAGCAGCAGAAGTACCTAGCAGTAGCAGCAGCAGCATTTGCAGTGGCAGCAGCAGCAGCAATTGCCATAGCAGCAGCAGTAGCATTTAGCTTCCAAGCCCCCCCCCCCCCCCCCCCCCGCCCTTTTTAACCCCTATATATAACCCCTTATATGTATATATATATATATATATATATATATATATATATATATATATATATATATATATATATATATATATATATATAGTTAGATAGATGGATTAGGAAGAAGGAAAAGATAAGAAGAATAAGAAGGAGTTAAGAAGAAGAATGAGAAGAAGATTAGAAGGAGAATGAGGGAAGATTAGAAGGAGAATGAGAAGAAGATTAGAAGGAGATTAGAAGGGGAATAAGAAGAATAGGAATAAGGAGAAGGAGAAGAATAGGAGTTTGAGAATGAATCGAATTTTGAGTTAGAGGGTGAAATTTAGCTCCGAGTGTCGGAACGCGTTGAAACTTGGAGGAGACTTAGATTATGGGAATTAGACATTGCGGGTAGGCTTCCGAGTTAAAATCGGGGTTTTAGGACGATGGTACCGTGCCGTACTATTGCGTATCTTGAGATATTCAAGATATCGACAATAGGCCGTAAGATGGACTGGATGTCCACTCTACCTAGGAATCTTGGTAGGTAAAGAATGTATAGGCTAGTATCCTACTACCCTCGGAAGCATGGGTCGAAATACCAAGCGTAGGTAGGCTAACTTGGTATTTACCTAGGCTAGAAATTTACCTTTGTAAAGGGTAAATTAAAATATTGGCCTACGGCCAAGATACGGATTTCAGAGTCCAAGATGGACTCGGATATGGATTGTAAGGGTTGGTAATGATTAGAAATAGTCGCCTAGACCTAGTCTTGACCTTGGTTGACCACGGTTGACTTTTTAGACCAAAAGTCAACTATGGGTCAACACTTTACCCAATTTAGTCCCAAATTCTATTAGACTTGAACGGTTGACCAAAAATCAACTGTTAGTCACCATTGACCTAGGATTGACCTAGGATTGACCTAGAGTTGACCAGAGTTGACCAGTTGACCAAAAGTCAACTGTAAGTCAACCGTTGACTTAAATCGACCTAGATTAATTCTGTTTGACTTGTATTGACCCAATTTGACCTAGTTAGGCCTAAAATGACTTAGATCGACCATGTACAATCTAGTTTGACCTTGTTTGACCTAGATTGAC
Organism: Iris pallida; assembly: GCA_029216955.1. NCBI lineage: Eukaryota > Viridiplantae > Streptophyta > Magnoliopsida > Asparagales > Iridaceae > Iris > Iris pallida. The sequence continues at coordinate 5,990,938 of JANAVB010033020.1, read as the reverse complement.
TTAGTTTGACGTGTCTTGACCTAGTTTAACTCAGTATGACTTAATTTTGCTTCCAAAATATTATATTGATACAGTATTCCATCTATAGGTTCTTGGACTCAGTCGATCTATCCATCACATTTCAGGCGAGTACATTCTCTGATACTTTTTCAATTTATGATGATTGTTATAATTCATGTAATTAGTGTAGATATGCTTGTTCTCGACACATTGGTCACACGGATTGGTATTCATGGATCCCGACATGAGATGTTATTCCTCGTTATCTTGGTATATCTTGTGCAAGCCCCCTTGTAGTTCTTGTACAGTATATGGACACCGATTCTCGAGGTGACTTGCTCCCTTCTCGTAGAATCCCGTGTCGTAACGTGTCTTGCTTGGATCCACTCTACCAGTCGGGAACGGGGAGTACTAGTATAGATGTGTGGTCAATACCCGCATTATATATATTGTGAACCTTGTGAATGCCAATCCTACACCACACGTATGATTGGCTAGATCATAACCATGTGCAGACCCAATCCGGCCATATGTTGTAGCTAGTACTCACACACCTAGATAGATGATTCTTGATTCTTGTACATGCCATGATCAGTTTACTTGCCTTGTTCTAGCTCTAGATTTACAGCTTACCATGCCATGATACTCACATGTACATTCCATGATTTCTTGTATATACTCTCTATTTACAGTCTTATAGCTTTTGTCATATCTTGTAAACTTTTGTTAGTTGATTGTACTCGTTCCATCCTGACTGGATATGTTGACAAAATATTACAGATGCTGATGAGGAGGATTGCAGTACCTACTACGGTCCGGATGACGTAGTGGGCTTAGACTTGGAGACCTTGGTCCAGCAGGGCTTAGCTTCGCCTGAGGAGACTTTACCTATTGCTTAGTTAGAGTTATTTGTACTGGACCTTGTCTCCAGTTACTCTGGGGACTGTTATATTTTGGCTTGTATTAGAGACTTGGACTTGGACTTATATATTCTTTGTGTTTGGACTTGACAGGTTATATTTTATTGTCATGTTGTCTTTATCTTTCAGTCTTTACTTTATCATCTTAGAGTTGTGATTGAGCACTCGTATATTATCATTGCTTGTCCTCCGTTCGGAGTTGACCATATTCTCGACAGATTTTGATATTATATATAAACTGTTGTTAGAGTAGAAAACCTACAGCGTTCCACGCCGGTATTACGGTGAGGGCTGGACGTTGTTACGCACATATGCCCTTACAGCGGGTGCGGGTCGTGATACTATATGGCAGTCCATACTACTTCATGGACTGCCAAAAAGTGTGACAGTCCATGTGTTCATACCCTGAACACATGGACTGCCACACTTTCTGGCAGTCCATACTACTTTATGGACTGCCAGGAAGTGTGGCAGTCCATGTGTTCATACCCTATTCAACTGGACTGTCATACTTTCTGGCAGTCCCTACTACTTTATGGACTGCCAGAAAGTGTGGCATTCCAGTGCAGCAGAAGACTAACTTCTGGACTGCCTCATTCTATGGCAGTCCACCAAGTACATGGGACTGCTTGAATGTGTGGCAGTCCAAATGTCGACTATGAATTGGTTCCATGTAAGTAGGTCAGGGACCTACCGAGACTTCTTCGGAGAGAATGTTGTGTTCTTCGGAAGGACCAGACTGATCGATTTCTACATTTGACGTTCCTATTTCTTCCATATTTCCTACATTATGATAAAACCTTCAATAATTAGGTATGAACAAATTTTAAAACAAATAGTGTCATCTAGTAGTCGAAATCATACCGAGTACTAGGAATATTCGTTGATAATTATTCTACGTTTGAAGACAAGAAGATTGAGTGGGGGACAAGAAGAATATTCTAGGGTTCTTGGTTCTTGGAAAAGTGGGAATGGCACTTTGGGGAAGAAGAAGACAAAAGGAAAATAATTTCTTCCTCACTTTTATACTACAAAGTAGGATAGCCTTGATAACATTTTCCAATGGCAAACTTGTAGATAAATCAAAAAATAAAATGGGCTAGCCTTGATAACAAAGTGATGTGCCCATATAAAAAGCCTTCTTTTTCCTGCAGTAATTTTTTCTTTGCAAAATTTTGTGTGCGTGCGAACTTGAAATGGGTTATCTTTATTTTCAAATAGGCAAGCAAACTTTACGAGGAGCTGATTTGTCATTACGGCTCCCCCTTTCTCTTCAACAATTTCTTTGTCATATGGTCCATACATGCACTAAAAAAAGAGTATAATCATTTTCCATTCATATTCATATAGTCCATACATGCAATTCCATAGTCCATAGGCAATGTCGAACTTTAAATTTTGTGACATGAGACGAACTATAAAAGTGGTGTCCTTAAAACTTTTCATATAATTTTTTTTTCATGAACAATGATACAATAGTATTATCAACACGAAATTCAAGAGATAAAACAATATGCAAAATAATATATACATTATAGATTACTAATACGTTGCAAACCAAAACCTAAAATTGATGTCTTAGACAAATAAATAAAAAGAAAACTAACATTATTTTTGGTGGTTCATAATGATAATAATAATAAAAAGGAGACCAAAAAATTACAACTTTTTAGGTTGTTCAATTACCTCCCAGAGTACCAAAAATTATAGAGAGAGAGAGAGAGGGTAAAGGATATTGACAACGACGGAATAGCTTGAAAGCATCAGACTGTTAGAGCGATGGACTCATGGAAGGGAGAGAATTTTGACAATAAGTGTGCCATTTTTTCTTTATTCCGACTAATCGACTTTATCTTTTGATATTCTAGTATATCTCTACTAATATAAGGTGTTTGAAAAGGGCTCAAAATTGAGCTGTCTAAGCCGTTTGTGAATACGCAATTAAGTATTTTTAAAAATTTTAACTAATTATTTAACTAACTAATAGGATTTACATATTACTAAACAATTCTAGCTTGAGTGTTTAAGATGAGGGATTTTTTTTGTTGCCTGAGTTCAATTCCTATGAACGACAATATTTATAATAAATTTATATTGTTCAATTTCCAGAAATGAAAGTACTAAAAAAATCAACAATTTTTTTTACATACGCGTTGCAGTTACTAGTGAACTTTATATATCTTCTAATTTTTTTTAATTGCGAACTAAAATGATTAGAATGAGTTTGCTGGACTTTTGTTCATTATTGGACTTACATACATTAATTATTATATAAAAAGTTAGCGTCCTCTAAAATATTGGGCCTGAGATAGCTGCCTCATGGGCCTCATATCTGTCACACCCCGATTCCGTAGAATCGATAGTCGTCCCCCGGGCATGATGCCGTGCGAACCTAAGTTGCGATCGCACAAGGCATAGTCATAAAGAAATCCGAAACACAACATCAAATTTGAGTACGCAGAGAAATTGATTGACACATTTGGAATAGAAGTAGACTTTTCATTGATAATATAACAACATTTATATTGACTCTATTACAATCATTGTCGCACGGGCTACAACATGACTCGACTTACAAAATGAACTCTGATGAGATAGTCGTTCCATACATTACATCCCCTTTTTACAAGCAAAACTATTACACTTTCCACCTGCTATCGAAGGAAGTCGAGTCGCCATTTGTCTTCTTTTGTACTGAGTGCGGAGTCTTCAAAAGGATTTCCGAAATAAGCCTTCAACACGCGGACGAGGCTTCAAAAGGGTTCACGTCGCCTTGAGCTTTATGTGGCACGCCCTTCGTGGTTCGAGGTACCTGCATGGAGAGCGATGATCAGTACATTACATTTTGTACTGGTGCGTGGCAAATTAAGTTCCAAGCTCTCATTTGATTGAAGAGTTTATATGACTTAGTTCATGAATGTTTCTAACCATCATAATAAATTTCAAACGAACAATGACAAGCATAATGTAAATTACGTTAGAACTTACCCACGGCGGACTGCGCCGTGCCTTATGAGACTTACCATGTTCTTTCCTGTCAATTGTTATTATTTTTTATACCAAGTGCAATATTACGTGTGATTGGTCACTGACACCACAAGCCATCCTGGACTTATAGCTTTGTTAGTCGGGGCCCTTTCAACGCAAGTAGCGAGCCCCACTGAAAGTCTCCGCCTAACCCGTGCTATCATCCAGCACAGCCATACCTTGTTTCCTCCTAGGTCGAGTCGGTCCCGTGGCCCCGGATTGTCGCTCGAGAAAACTTTCTCCTTGTCGACAAGTTGTCCAATGACCGAATTAAGACATTATTCATTTATTAAGGTATAGCCTTCGTTCTCTTTAAAACTTAATCATTTTACCGTGCCCGTGCCCTTGCATTCATTCTTTCATCCGCAATAACACTACCGATTTACCTAAGAAGGGATCGAGAAGAGAAGGGTCAGCCACTCACCTTGAGTTTACTTCAGGTGAGAGAACTTGTTGGTCACGCTAGATGTCGCCTATGCGATTACCAAAAATCGCACAAGCAATCGATTAGAACACTGCATTATTCAAGAAGTTCGATAGGAAATACGAGTTCGAAATACAAGCCATGAAAACCATCGAAAACATTTACGAAAACGTATTCAGAAAATAAAGCCAAAACCAACACAAGCGACGTGAAAAGCAGAGCAACGGGAGGTCTCTTCCGACTCAGCCGCAGAGTCAATCCTTGAGGCGCAACCCGCTGAATATGGGACTTGGTTCCGAAGAAGCCATTCCATAACGGAGAATGGATCTTAATTCAACCGTTCCCGTTCGATCGACTCGATCGATCCCGACCTATCGGTCCCGACCGAATCGATAGCGACAGTGTTCCTTTCTCGCGCATCCCGTGGACGGAGTACGGAACACGATGTAGGGACGGGGCACTACACCATAACCATATAAGAAAAAGTTTCATCCTCAAAACTTAAAATAGAACCTACCTCTACGAGAACAATGAAGGAAAATTTTCCTTCATTTCTGACTCAAGCTCCCACGTCGACTCTTTGACCGAATGATTTCTCCAGAGGACGCGGACGAGAGGAATAGCATGGTTATGGAGGAGTTTATCCTTGCGCTCCAAGATTTTTACTGGCTCTTTGACATATGACAAGTCCGCCTTCAGGTCCAGCTTACCCAAATCCACCACATGGCTCGGATCGTGTACGTACTTCTGCAATTGTGAGATGTGGAAGACGTCATATACCTCTGACAATGCAGGCGGCAAGGCAATTTGGTAAGCTACCGGGGCGACTCGCTTCAATATTTCGAACGGGCCAACAAATCTTGGGCTCAATTTCTCCTTCGTACCGAACCTGGAAACTCTACGTATGGACATGACTTTCAAGAATACATGGTCGCCTTCCGAGAACTGGAGGGGGCGTCGGTGCGTGTCGGCATAGCTCTTCTGCCGACTTTGTGCTATCTTCAATCTCTTCCGTATTAACTTGACCTTCTGTACGGTCTGCTCCACCAGCTCTGGACCGAGTATCTGTCGCTCCCCGACTTCATTCCAGCAAATGGGCGATCTGTACTTCCGGTCGTACAAAACTTCATACGGTGCCATTTGGATGCGGGATTGATAGTTGTTGTTGTATGCAAACTCGGCCAGCGGTAGATGGACGTCCCAACTTGACTTCAAGTCGATCGTACAGAGTCGTAACATGTCTTCGAGAATTTGGTTCACCCGCTCTGTTTGGCTGTCAGTCTGAGGATGATAAGCTGAGCTAAACTTCAACTTGGTCCCCAACACTGAATGAAGACTACTCCAGAAGCGCGCTACGAACCGTCCATCCCGATCCGAGACGATAGATACTGGGACTCCGTGCAGCCGAACTATTTCATCAAGGTATATCTGAGCAAGACGGTCGATGCTCCAAGTAACTTTGATGGCGATAAAGTGCGCTGACTTGGTTAGTCGATCGACGATGACCCAGACGGCGTCGTTTTCCTGCGACATCCTCGACAGGCCAACAACGAAGTCCATAGTGACATGATCTTATTTCCACTCTAGAATGGCAAGGTTCTGTACCTCCCCGTCCGGTCGCTGGTGCTCGGCTTTGACTTGCTGACAGGTCATATACTATGACACAAAGAGCGCTACATCCCTCTTCATGTCGTGCCACCAAAAGACAATACGGAGGTCCTTATACATCTTGGTGCTAACAGGATGCAAAAAATATTTTACATAATGCGCCTTCGACATTATCTCCTTTCTAAGTTCTGCGTCATCCAGAACGCATAGTCGTCCCTTTACTCGCATCACTCTCGACTCATCCTCTGCAAAGTCGGATGCCTTCCCTGTCGATATCAGCTTCCGCATCTTCTTCAGGTATGGGTCGTCCTTCTGAGTAGACTTGATCGTCTCCAGTAGGCTCGGTTCCACCCGCAGTTGCGCCAGTTTCACGTCTATGAAACGAACTTGGAGTTCAATGCACATTCCTTCCAAGTCGTGCAGCAGTCGATCGTTGATGCATAACGAAGCTAAGTACTTCCGGCTCAGCACATCCGCTACCATATTTTCTTTGCCCGGCGTGTAGTCGATTGACAAGTCATAGTCTTTGATCAGTTCGAGCCATCGTCTCTGCCGCAAATTCAGTTCTTTCTGGGTGAAGAGATACTTGAGGCAATCTTCGCGAAGTCCTTCACGAAGCGTCGGTAGTATCCCGCCAAGCCTAGGAAGCTTTAAATTTTGCTAACTGATGCGGGCCGTTTCCAATCAGCAACTGCCTCGACTTTCTTCGGATCGACTGCGATGCCCGCGACAGAGATGATGTGCCCAAGGAATGAGACGCTGTTCAGCCAGAATTTGTACTTGCTCATCTTCGCATACAACTGATTCTCTCGAAGGGTTTGGAGTACCGTCCGCAGATGCTCTGCATGTTGCGCTCGATCCTTCGAGTAGATGAGGATGTCGTCGATGAAGACTACTACGAATTTGTCAACGAACGGACGGAACACCCGATTCATTAGATCCATGAAGATGGCATGGACGTTTGTCAGACCGAACGGCATTACTAAGAACTCATAGTGGCCATAGCGAGTGTATAAGACAGACTTCGACACGTCATCTGGCTTGACTTTGAGTTGGTGATAACCCGATCGCAGATCAATCTTCGAAAATACCGTTGCACCTTGGAGCTGGTCGAACAAGTCGTCGATGTGGGACAGGGGATATTTGTTCCGGACGGTAGCCTTATTCAATTCTCGATAGTCGATGCAGAGCCGCATCGATCCATCCTTCTTCTTCACAAATAGCACGGGCGCACCCCACGGTGAGACACTCGGACGGATAAACCCTCTGTCGAGTATTCCTGTAGTTGTGCTTTTAGTTCTTTCAATTCTACAGGGGCCATTCTTTACGGAGCTTTCGAGATCGGTCGGGTGTCGGGGAATGTGTCGATGGTGAACTCTATTTCTCGATCGGGCGGCATGCCGGGTAGCTCGTCCGAGAACACGCCTGAGAATTCTGCCACAACGTCGATCTGACCCGCGTTTGCACCATCCAGTCTCATGTCATGAACGGACGCTAAGTAGCCTTCGCATCCGGAATACAGCAGCTTCCGAGCCGAGATTGTCGAGATCACCATGCACGTCGGCGGTGCTTCACCACACGAATAGCAGAATTCGGGCACTCCAGGTATGCGGAAGGTGACCTTCTTTCCCGTGCAGTCGATGTTTGCGTTGCAAGGACCGAGCCAATCTATGCCCAATATGATGTCGAAGTCCTTCATGTCTAGAACTATTGCATCAAGACCGATCTTTTGACCCCCAATACATATGGTTCCTCCCCCACAGGCTAAGTTTGTGAGTAGTGACACGCCCGAAGGCATACTTACGCTAAGATCAAGGTCTAACAATATTACAAAAAATTTGTGCTCGGCGGCGAAGTCTGCCGATATGAAAGTATGCGAAGCACCTGAATCAAATAACACACGAGCAGGTACATTATTGAAACTCAATATACCTATCACGACAGTGTCAGAAGCGAATGCCTCGTCTCGAGTCAGAGCAAAGACACGCCCCTGAGCATTAGGTCGTCGGTCTTGGTTGTTGGGTTGAGTGGGCTGAGGAGGTCTGGTTGCCTGTTCTCGATTCTCTTGACGGTGTTGTTGTGGTGATGCATTGGGATGATTTGGTCTTCGAGCCATGCAATCGCGCATTTGGTGCCCCTTTTTCTGCAAAAGAAACATCCTCCATCTAAGACAGCACAGTCCCTTTCAGTGTGCCCGTGGTGGTTGCACTTAGTGCAGGAAGGAGATGGGTTTTGTCCTCTATAGCCGCCGTTATTTGGACGCTTTGATGTGTAATTGTTGCCTCCTGTATAGCTAGTACGTTTGTGATTGGAGTGGCGCACAACGTCGGCAGCAACGGAAGGATGCAGGCCCTCCAGGCGGAGAGCGTGATTCAGAGCCTGGCCCGTGGTCTTATACTCCGAGACCCCGACATACGCACTGATAGAGTGTCGCATACCCACTTCGAACCGTCGCACACGACACTCCTCTGTAGGAAGAAATACACCAGCAAATTTGGACAACTTGTTGAATTATACGGCATACTGTTCCACTGTCCGGTTCCCTTGCCTCAACTGCATGAACTCATTCTCCTTCGCTTGACGAATTGCTGACGGAAGGTACTCGACTTCAAAAGCTTTGCGGAACGTGGCCCAAGAGATCGGCGCTGTGTTGTTGTCGCGTCGGATCGCTCGCTTGTGCACGACCCACCAGTCGTGTGCGTTCAACCGTAGTTGAAGTTGTGCGCAGGCAACTTGTTTTGATTCTTCAATGCCGAGGAGCTCGAAGTGATCTTCCAGCTCTTCCAACCAGTCGATCGCCATAGAAGGGCCTTCGATACCGCTGAAGGAAGTACGACACACTTTCTTGAATTCTGACACTTCAAAGTTGTACTTTTTCGGTGCCGCCGATTGACGCTCGGGCTCCTCCGTGTCGACTTCAATGGGTTGGACCGTCGGCACGGTGACAGTAGACGCAGTTGCGAAATTTCTATTGGCCACAATCGTCTGGACGATCTGCTGCAGAGTGTCTAGTTGCTTTTGTTGCAGCTTAGCTTGTGCATCGAAGCGAGCTTCGAACTGGGCCTGTCGTGCCTCCGTCTGATCATGTCGGTTCTCGGATTGTTTTCGCTGCGCCTCCATCATGCGCAGCATCCTTTCGATGGTACTGTTAGAAGGTCCGGCCCGCGAACGACGCGAACTACTAGAGCCGCTAGAAGCGCTCTGCTCTTGCTCGATCGTGGGTTTCGACACTTCTGCAATACGAAGGCAAACGCATCAGTCACAAATTATTACGGACTCATTGTATGGAACAACTTATCTCATCGATGCGAGGCCAAAGGTTTGAAACTCTAGACGCGAGGCCAAAGGATGTAAAGCCGTGCTCTGATACCATTATGTCACGTCCCGATTTCGTAGAATCGATAGTCGTTCCCCGGGCGTGATGCCGTACGAACCTAAGTTACGATCGCACAAGGCATAGTCATAAAGAAATTTGAAACACGACATCAAATTTGAGTACGCAGAAAAATTGATTGACACATTTGGAATAGAAGTAGACTTTTCATTGATAATATAACAACATTTACATTGACTCCATTACAATCATTGCCGCACGGGCTACAACATGACTCGACTTACAAAATGAACGCCGATGAGATAGTCGTTCCATATATTACATCCCCTTTTTACAAGCAAAACTATTACATTTTTCACCTGCTATCGAAGGAAGTCGAGTCGCCATTTGTCTTCTTTTGTACTGAGTGCGGAGTCTTCAAAAGGATTTCCGAAACAAGCTTTCAACACGCAGACGAGGCTTCAAAAGGGTTCACGTCGCCTTGAGCTTTATGTGGCACGCCCTTCGTGGTTCGGGGTACCTGCGTGGAGAGCGAGGATCAGTACATTACACTTTGTACTGGTGCGTGGCAAATTAAGTTCCAAGCTCTCATTTGGTTGAAGAGTTTATATGACTTAGTTCATGAATGTTTCTAACCATCCTAATGAATTTCAAACGAGCAATGACATGCATAATGTAAATTATGTTGGAACTTGCTCACAGCGGATCGCGCCGCGCCTTATGAGACTTACCATGTTCTTCTCTGTCAATTGTTATCATTTTTCATACCAAGTGCAATATTACGTGTGATTGGTCACTGACACCACAAGCCATCCTGGACTTATAGCTTTGTTAGGCGGGGCCCTTTCAACGCAAGTAGCGAGCCCCGCTGAAAGTCCCCGCCTAACCCATGCTATCATCCAGCACAGCTATATCGTGTTTCCTCCTAGGTCGAGTCTGTCCCGTGGCCCCGGGTTGTCGCTCGAGAAAACTTTCTCCTTGTCGACAAGTTGTCCAATGACCGAATTAAGACATTATTCAGTTATTAAGGTATAGCCTTCGTTCTCTTTAAAACTTAATCATTTTACCGTGCCCGTGTCCTTGCATTCATTCTTTCATCCGCAATAACACTATCGATTTACCTAAGAAGAGGTCGAGAAGAGAAGGGTCAGCCACTCACCTTGAGTTTACTTCAGGCGAGAGAACTTGTTGGTCGTGCTAGACGTCGCCTATACGATTACCTGAAATCGCACAAGCAACCGATTAGAACACTGCATTATTCAAGAAGTTCGATAGAAAATGCGAGTTCGAAATGCAAGCCATGAAAACCATCGAAAACATTCACGAAAACGCATTCAGAAAACAAAGCCAAAACCAACGCAAGCGGCGTGAAAAGCAGAGCAACGGGAGGTCTCTCCCGACTCAGCCGCAGAGTCAATCCTTGAGGCGCAATCCGCTGAATATGGGACTTGGTTCCGAAGAAGCCATTCCATAACGGGAAATGTATCTTAATTCAACCGTTCCCGTTCGATCGACTCGATCGATCCCGACCTATCGGTCCCGACCGAATCGATAGCGACAGTGTTCCTTTCTCGCGCACCCCGTGGACGGAGTACGGAACACGATGTAGGGACGGGGTACTACAATGTCAAGTCCAGGCATGTCCATACAACATTGTAATACTTCACGTATATTGTGAGAAACGTTTCAATTTAGCAATAACAACTCCTCTATTGCTATTCAATTTTCTTTGAAGAGTATGTGCTAGTGGATTATTTTTAAATCATGAACATGACAAAGTGAAATATGCAAATATGAATTGGGAACATATAAGAGAATTGGTAAAATGGAAATATATGAGAAAGAAATTGGAAATAAATTGGTAGAAATATATTAGAAAGAAACTTTGAAAAATATGAAAGAGAAAATGCTAAACAATCACCTGATAAGAATAGAAGGAATGAAATAAATGAGAGAAAATATAAAAGGATTGAGAGAGCTATTAATATATTATAGAGAAATTTGGTAGTTTTTTTTTTTTGTTAGGTCCTTAAAGCTAACAACTCTCTAATATTTGGAAGTATTAAGTAGTATAATATAATACTTTAAAGTATTAAGTTGTAAAACAAAAATATTACATTAAACTAATTAATTAATATAATATAATAGCTTAAAATATTAAGTTGTAAAATGGAAACATCCAAGAATATTTACAAACTTACAATTAAGTCTTGAAAAAAGGAGTTATTTAGTAACAGTGTGATATTAGAATTTGGATTTCCAAATTGTTATACATTAGAGTTATGAATCTCATTTATACTGTTCACATTACCAATTTTAAATCAAGTATAGACCCAAACTCTAGTACAACAATTTAGAAATCAAAACCATAATATCACATATTATATGAGACCCTATTACTAAAGAAAAAAGCTATTTTGTCAGTGGGCTGGCCGTCCGCCGCGTGGCCGCACCCTATTGGTCCTCCTGTAAGTATGGGTTCTACGTCAGTTGACTAGTAAATGAGATCGCAACACGTGGCGGACGGATTGGCCCGCAGGCAGGCAAAGTAGCAGGGTTCATTACTAAATGCTCCCACACAAAAAAAAAAGTTGCTACAAGAAGGGGGTGTGTAGGGGTTACAAAACAATCAATCAATCAATATTTGTTCAGAAAATTTCAGAAAAGTCATTATAGTTTAAAGGTATTCCAAGAATAGCATCAGGTTTCCCAAAATTTCAGAAGAAGCACCCAACCGGTTGCTGATGTCATATGGATTAAAGAGGATTAGAGCTCCACAATTAGAAAAATAATCGAAAAATTAAAGGATCCAGACTTTTGAAGTCCGGTTGCTGACGTCATCAGCCGGACTTCAAAAGTCCGGTTCCTTTATTTAATTTTTCAATTTTTCAACGGCTCTTTCTCTGTTCTATTACTTTGTAACGGTTGGATATCAATGACTAGTTTTTTGAAACCTATATATATATATATATATATATATATATATATATATATATATATATATATATATATATATATATATATATAAATCCAACACTTAACTCATCTTCCAAATTTCATCCCTCAAATTTCATTCTCCAAATTTGTTAACAGTCTTTAACAACAACAGCCTACTTCCAAAAATAATTTAACAAAAATTTCTAACATAAAATAATTTCAAATGTCATAATTTGTAGATTATTTCTACATTATTTCTTAAAATAATTTCTACATTACTTTACAAAAATATTTGTACAAATTAATTTCTACAAATATTGTCTACATTAATATTGTCTACACTATTTCTACAGGTGACGTCAACATCCGAAGTTTTAAAGTTCGGCTTCCCCTAATTACAAAATTAACAGGTCCGGACTTTAAAAGTCGGGCCCAGTGCTTTTTATGCAATTTAATAAAACCTAATGCTCAACTTGGAATTGTAGCAAATTGTAGTGCAATTTTCTGATATTTGTTGTTAAGAGGAGAGAAGAGAAGAGAAGAGAAAAGAGGAGAGATGGCCGGGAGATTGAGCAGCGCTGCATCTCGGGTGCTGGGCGGGAGCGGAGTGGTGAGCAGATCCACCCTCCTCTCCTCCGCCCGCGCCCGCGCCGGCATGGGGCTCCCCGTCGGCAGGCACATCGTCCCCGACAAACCCGTACTCTCTCTCTATCTCTCTCTCTCTCTCTCTCTCTCTTCCTACGAATTTCCCCCTTTTTATTTCCTTCTTCTTCTTCAATAGCTGTCGCGACATTTATTTCTGTCTCTCTTATTTATTCACTCAGCTGCCTACGAATGACGAGTTGGTTTGGGACAACGGGACCCCGTTCCCGGAGCCGTGCATCGACCGGCTCGCCCCCACCATCGGCAAGTACGAGGCCCTCGGATGGCTCTGCGGAGGCCTCAGCTTCTTCGCCGCACTCGGTCTCCTCGCCGTCTGGAACGACAAGGCTTCCAAGATCCCCTTCGTAAGCCCCTCCCCCCTTCCCCCCTTCTTATCAAAAGGGATTGTAGATTGTTGGGTTTTGGACCCGTCTTTACAAAAAAAATTGGTTGCTTGGGACCCGGTTTGGGCCGGCTACTTGGGACCTGGATTGGGATGCATCGGGTCAGTCTCCTCCAGTGTTCTAAATGGCGGCCGCCTAGTCCTCCTAGGCGGTCTCTCTCCACACCGTTTTTTCGGTAGGCGGTGGAGTAGGCGGCCAACGGAGGTTGGCGGCATAGGTGGAGGTGAGGTGGCGTAGGCGGACGCCTAGGCGAAGCAATACCTAACAAGATATTTTGGCCAAAAAGGTTTTGTAAGCATTATGGGCCTATGGTTTTACAAAACTAAAACTTATAAATCTTCGTTCTACAACTTAGTTATGCATGGAACACCCTTAAAATATACATATTATGCAAAAAACAGTGGTAAAATAGTAAAAAATGTTCAAAATGTATCGACCGTCTAGGCGGCGCCTAAGAGGTGCCTAGGCGGTAGGCGGACTCTCTCCGCCGCGCACCCGCCTACCGCCGTTTAGAACCTTGGTCTCCTCTACTTGTAGAGGACTCGTCCCGAGTTCTTGCTAGCGTCGGAAAAAGTGCCTCGCAATTTGGATAATGAGCATAAGTGTTCGCGTTGCTGAATGTTAACGAGATCTCATTGAACCTGGCAAGTCAACAACGTAGGCGTTGTCGTTAATCTTCCGCAACACTATGAAAGGTCCAAACATTCGTGGTTGAAGCTTGCCAAATTTTCCAACAGGTACCTTTTTTTTTTTTTACGTAAATACACCATGATATCCTCACTGATATTGTGTTTACGATACATATATGCTGCCATTGCCTTGTACATTGTGTTAGCCTCTTGCAATCGTTTCGGAACCTCTTCATAAACTTTTGGATTTGACTTACCAAATTCCTTCTTGTACTCTTTTTCGGTCCCTTTGGTAAAATATGTAAATCAAGCACATAATTAGGTGATTTGGAGTAAACAATATCAAACAGGGACTTTCCTATTGATGAATGAATCATGCTGTTATACGCAAATTCTGCTTGTGCTAAGGCAAAGTCCAACTACTTTGGCTTCTCTCTACATATACTTCTTATAATATATTAATATTACCCAACGTTCTGTTGATCACTTCGGTTTAGTCATTAGTCTGTGGGTGAACAATGCTACTAAACTCCAATGTAGAGCCAAACATGCCCCAAAAATTCCACCAAAACGTGTTTAAGAATTTTGTATCTCGGTCGGACAATATACTATTATGCCCTCGGCACTCCATGAAGAGGCAATAATGAAAAGAACAATTTTGCCACGTTCATTGCATCCGGCATTCTCTTGCAAGATATAAAGTGAGCCATCTTTGAGAATCGGTCCACTATCAATAAATATCGAGTCGGAGTTCCGTTGAGACCTCAATAGCCCCAAGGCAAAATCCATGAATAAGTATTTCCAAATATTTTTTTGGAACAGGTAGAAGAGTGTATAATTTCTGTGTTTTGTGCCTTTTCTTTAGCTGTTTTGGTACACATGCAACCACTGTACAATCTTTTTCACATCTCGGTCTCAACTGTGACTAATAATAGCATGTGAAAACGGCTGTCATGTTCTGTCACGTCCCAACCGTGCCTCTTAATTACTACCAAGGAGCTCCCGATTCAACTTCTTCCTCAAAAATATACGAGGAATGCAAACCCGACCCTCCTTCAGCAAGAATTCGTTATGGATGTGAAAGTCGTCGACAACTTGTTTCTGACAAAGCTTCTCCTATATCTCCGCAAAATCTTCATCTTTCATATAAAGCCCATTAACGTAGACCACCTCTTGACTGAGCTTAGCTAACAATGAGGCCCTCTTACTAAGCGCGTCTTATGCACAAGATTGTATGAAAACTTTTGTATAAATTACAGTACCTCACATGTACGTCACTGTTGATGTGCTTCTGGCTACTCGAATATATAAGAGATTCGTAATCAGAATATTATACAAATTATTTACCAATTAAGTAATGCTTCTAATGCTTGAGCGTTCGTTTTACCGCGTAGGTTTTTTTTTTATCATATGTCGACCACTTCCTTCGAGCGTCGCTTAGCTTCTCGTTGAAGAATGCCACGAGCCACTTTTCTTGTGATAGTACCGCACCGATGCCAATGCTGTTGGGATTGCACTCGACCTCGAAAAGCTTGTCAAAGTTGGAAAGGGCTAGTACTGAGTGTCGTATAAAGCTTTTTCTTTTTCACCGCAAAATTTGTCGATATTTCTTCTTCCTAATTAAAATTTGCATTCTTCATGCACTCCGTAATAAGCGCCATAATGGTATTGAAATCTTGGATGACCATATCGTCAATCCATGAAAGCTACACACCTATCATACGGTCTTTGGTGTCGGCCACTCTCGAATTGCATGAACCTTTTCCTCATCAACATGGATGTAACTAGCACCTACAATAAACCCGAGAATGAGCAATTGTGTCTTCAGGAAAAGCTATTCTTCAAGTTGTTGTAGAGTTGATTATGTTTCAGCACCTCCAACACCCTCCTCAAGTGCCCAAGTGTTTGTCATGATCCTTGTTGTATATTAATATATCATCAATAAACCACAACTTACCAATGAAGATCGAAGCGCCTGGTTTATGTGACGTATGAAGGTACTTGGTGTGTTAGACAATCTAATTGACTTGACCATCTACTCGAACAATCTATCTCGCGTCTTGAATGACATCTTTTACTCGTCCTCCGGACAGATGTGAATTTGATGGTAGTCGCTTCGAAAGTTTATCATGAAGAAGTTCTCAAGTCCACTCAAATAATCAAGCATATCATCTAGTCCTATATATCAAAACTTTGTAGTCATTCGGAATTTTGTTAATCGCATAACTACCTGCACACATCCTCCAACATCTTTCTTATTAATATGTTCATTATATAGCAAATCTTTCACCTTCTTTCGAAGAATTTCATTTTCTTGCGCTCTTAGTTGGTAATATGGTATGTTCGGTAAACTTGTCCCAGGTACGAGAATGATCCAATGTTGGATATTCCACGTGTGGTAGTCATCGTAGAAGCTCTTTTGAAAGAATAACATGAAATTCCTCGAGACTGGTCGGACCTCTGACCGAATCGCTCCTCTCTCCCTTGACTCTTCAGCTCCCTTTTACTACCAACGCATGTACCTCACGAGCCCCCTTGTTTCTACTTCCTTAAGGAATGCCTTCCCCTTTTGTAAAGATTCGGTTCAGGTTTCCTTCTTTGAAGCTGTAAGCTTGTACTTCGTCTCGTCCTTTACCAATCTATAGGTGTTTAGATGCTCGTCGTGCTTGGCCCCAATATTAAATTGTCATGACCATCCAAGTAATATGTGGCAAACATCTATCTTTTCCATCATGTCGTAATAAACCTCGTCTGTATATGCATCGATGGAGAAAGCCACTCGGCACTGCTCGTCACCTTCAAAACCCACATGCTAGCGTATGGATTCGAGTGTGCCTTTAACGTCAAACCTTCAGCTTCGACCATCTGTCGGCCGATCATGTTCTCTTAGTCGATGCTGCCAACCACCATAAAAAAACTGTTTACCGTTGAGGGTACATCGAATTCGAAAGAACCTAATACGTTGCGCAGAATCGTGAGTCTTAGTGCTAACATGATCTTTTACACTATACTAAGAGCAATTTCTTCCTCCTCTAGAATCGTCGCACATGCAGATGTTGTTATTGCTCGCTTTCTTGTCGGACGTTTCATGATCTACATAGGCCACGTGCTTTCTCCTTGGACAATCACTTGAACGGTGATCCGACTTATTGCACTTGAAAGGTTTACCAATGGCATGTTTGGCATATGGTCGGTTCGTAGTCGCCTCGATTGATTGTTTTCCTGCCGTGTTCCAAGGCTGCTCTACCGTCTCCGATTGTCACTTCGATCTGCTGCTGGTTTTTGCAGTCGCTCGGCTTGCAAAGCTCGGTTCTTAGCCTCCGTCATGTTAGAGATGCATTGTATCTCGATCCGATCTCAAATCAATGAAGCAAAATACCGGTTGTCCTTTGGTCTCCTCGAGATGGTACTCGACAAGACGTAAAAAAAATTAGTATACTCATTGATGCTCCATTGCCTTGTGCACACCTATGATATTAATAGAAAAGGTGATGCTCGTAGTTGCCGGATAGTAAGTGCGCCTCTAGCTTTTTTTTGCATCTTTTTCCATGAGGTGATGTGTCTCTTCCTTCTCTTCTAATATAGTCTTTCATTCTCTCCCACCAAGTTGAAATCCCCGACTTCAATCGGCATGCCACCAACTATAGTTTTCTGTTAGCAGAGATCTTCATGTAATCGAAAAACCGATTCACCTTCAGCAACTAATCCATCAACTTTTCGATGCTGAGATTGCCATGAAAGATCAGAATATCGACCTTTGACTGGAAATCAACTCCTCTCCCATACGAACCTTCCCCACGACTATCACGTTGAGAAGTATAGCCGTGGTTGAAACAATTTTTGCCGCCGCAAAATTCGTTCCTCTCGTTGTCTCCGTATTGGCCGTGTCCGCCAATGTCACGTCTAGTGCCGTAGTCTCGTCGGTCAAACAATATGTCACTGCCGTGATCATCATTACTATCATCATGATATCACCCGACGAAATCATCGTACTCCTCACTCTAATTAGACAGAGCTAAACCAATCCTCCGTGGACGATGTACTCGCACCGGTACTTGTCCATCTTTCGGGAGGTCGTCGGTGTTGCTCACATGCACCGTTTTTGGATCGTGAACCGGTTGCCCCAACGAACTCTGATTGCCTTCCGTCTGCTCGATTCACTAGATGCGAAGGATCAGAACCCGTAGAGAGACTTCCATGCGACGTATTGCCGCAAAGAGGTTGCAACCTCATGTTCTTTGTCAAGAAGTTATTGGTTACCGTCGCTTTCGTTGGTTACCATCATGCCTCTCGACACGTTGATGCTCCTGATACCACCTGACAATATGGAAACACTGATCATTGAGAGCCAACGACCAAAGATAATGAAGACTAGGACCTCGATCCTTAAACACGCGAATAAAAAAGACTCTTTATTGATAGGAAAAAATGTGCATCAACTTGTTTCTTCCCTACTACAATCATTTATAATAGAAAAAAAAAATCTATATTGTATTTAACTGAATAAAGAAAGGACAATACAAAGAAAGTATAGAAAAAACAAAAAGTCTGTCCAACAATTTCTCCAAACTGCCATGTTTCCTCACAGCCGCATGAGACCGGAACTCCTCCGGAATTCCGGATCATCTTGGGCTGGTTTTGTTTTGAGCCTGAGTTTGGGCTGATTGGGGCTCACTTTGGGCTGGCTGCCTGGACCCTTGATTTGGATGCACCATGCTAATTAAACAATTTTTGTACTTGATATGTGTATGATTGCTATAGTTTCTTGTTTCATGTTTGCCTTTTCATCTTTAGGTGGCTTGACCAACTTCTCTTTCACTAGGTAGGTAGAAGTGCGGTGGAAGTGGGAAAGCGGGGTGGGTTTTTCCCACATCTACTGTTTGGGTAGCAAGAGAGTGAGGAAGAAGTGGCTGTGCATTCTAGCTGCCGCTTCTTATCCCCCGTCTCCCACTATATGTCCATTTGCACTTCCAGAAAAAAAAGGAAGTGGATTGGAACTTGTTTTGTTTATAATACTATTAAGTAATAATTAGTGACTTTTTTGCATTAGTACAGAGATGATACGAATTCATTCCGGATAAGGAAGTTCTAAAATGTTTTAGGATTCAGGTATGACATGGATATAGATTACAGAATGAAGTTCTATAAAGTACAATATAAAAGAGCCGAAACATATTGGTTTTTGGTTTACTTACGACCTTGATACAAAGTTGACTAATTTTAATTTAATTTTTTTAAAAATATTTAATTTTAATTTTTTTGCAATTCTTGGACATGCATCTCATATGAACTATGTCAAGGAGAGGATAGCTATTTTTTGTTGCAGATGATGTCTCTTTTAGGAATAATTCATATCTTAGAGTTTGTTGAAGGTAATGCGGGCCATAGGTGGTTTGCTAATTACTCTGGAACCTATCATAGCTTAAAATCTTAGATAGAAACAATATTTTAAAAGGCGTCTTTCTCGCCATCCCCCTGAGGCAGCCTTCTAGGCATTTAAGATGTTTTGACACCTAGGCAACTAGTATTTAGATGGGAAGATCTTGAGGCGGCACTTTGGTATGTGAGGTAGTCGCCTCAAGCATCTCGAGCTGCCTCAGACATCTCGACCCGCCTTGACTTAAATGTGACTTGGCCTAGGTCAGTTTATTTTTGAATTTCAATTTGGTCCATGCCCGATAATTTGAAGTTACTGATATATTAATACACGATACAATCAATATTTTTAGTGTCTATCATTGGAATGTTTGGGCTTTTCGTCGAGTTGCAAACTATTGCAAAGCCTAAAATACCTCAGTTAATATATAAATTGTTTGTACCACCTCGTAAATGGTTGGTGTGACTTTTTGCAGTGCTTAGTAACGGCTGATACAATTGTTTGTGGTGGGGAATTGCTTAGGATGGTTGAATTGAAGGAGCTTTTAGAGGGCATGGTGGTCGTAGGATACCCTTGAAATTGAAAGAGAAGTTCTATAATACAACATTAAGACTAACCATGTTTTCTGGGTCAGAATATTGAGAACTTAAGAATTCAGATTATGGCTTAACACCATGCATCTGCAAGGGAGATATTTCTCACTCGTACAGGATCTTTAAATGAAGCCAGTGAAAGAGATGTCATTACTTTTCCAATGGACATTGGACATTTTTTTACTTGCTTGATGCAGTTCAATTGTGCATGACATGCAGAACCTAGTGCATCTTAGTTTTTGTAGTTAATGCTGCATGCTATATTGTACGAAATAGTCACGAGCATGGATAAGGATACAATATCGATATGTGATGATGACATCTCAGATTGGTAGGATAATTAGTCATCTATACTGGTGCACAAATATACAAGACACCATGTTCGTGTGTCCTTGCAACATAGGAAAAATGCAAATGAATAACAGTCTGGTACTTCGGAACACTGACTAGTCAACCGTGTACAGGCTCAGAAGTCTGTTCTTTTGATCCACAGCTAAGAGAACTCTGAAACATTTGAAAGACTAAAATTTCGCATTTTATGATCTTCTGATCTTGGTTACCGACGAATTTATTAAATATTGTCTGACAATTTTGCTTTTGCTTTTCTAGGCCCCGAAAGTCTATCCTTATGACAACTTGAGAGTTGAGCTTGGTGGGGAACCATAGGTTTTCTCTCATGCAAGGCTGCCTCAGAATCCCCGATCGCTGCAAGTTTGCTAGTCCTCTGTTTGTTTGCTGTTATTGTGAGGAATTTAAGAGTAATAAAGGAGACACATCGATTTAACCTGTAAACTTATTTCACTCTTTGTTGTTGATAGTTTCTTTAAGAAGAGAGACTAGTTGATTTATGGTGCAATGAGCTTTCGTGCGTTTCCCAAGAAACAGTGATGTCAAGACTCTTTCCATTGTTGAGCTCATTTCTAATTATGTTCACTATTGTGCTTCACTATGTTAGTTGAAATGCAAGCACTTGGACTTGGTTCATCAGGTCTGTTTTGTCATATAACAATTGTAAGACAAAGTTCACATCTAAGCAGGGAGTTTCAACTGTTCGACTTCCTACTTATATACCCTAGTAGGCCATAAATGGGGAAGAAAAGAAACATAATATACAAAGGTAGTGAACAAAACACCACAATAGTTCTGCTATAATATTATATGTTGATGACATTGTTGTCAAAAGCCGTTGTCAAGATGATCACTTGTATGACCTGAAGATGGTGTTTGACCTAATGCGGGTACACAAAGTTGAGATGAATCCGACCGAGTCTTTCCTGGGGAGTCTCCAGTGGCAAGTTATTGGTTTTCATAATAACCTCGCATTGTATCCACACAGATCTTCAGAAGAAAGTCATTCTTGACATGCACCTACTGAAGAATCTTAGAGCGCTTCGCGGTCTACAAGAAAGGTTGGCGTATTTTAGAAGGTTTGTATCAAACCTCTTCGGACGATGTCGGCCAATCACCCAGCTCATCAAGAAAGGACTATCCTTGTTTGGATGTAAGAATGCCAGTGATCATTCGATGATATCAAGAATTACCTCAACCCCAACCCCACCCCCCACCCCCCCCCCCCCCCCCCCCCCCCCCCCCCCCCCCCCCCCCCCCCCCCCCGTGTTGGTGGCTCCAATCGTGGGAAAACTCTTCTTGCTTTACGTCCATGCAATGGACCATTCTTTTGGTGCTCTGTTAGCTCAGAAGGGTGATACAGGCCACGATCATGCCATTTATTTTCATGCCCCGGTCCCGTAGGACCAATCGTCCTCGCCTTGCGTGAGCGCAACCTAGGCTCACGCGGCATCACACCTTAGTGAGGACGATCGGAGGCTCACGCGGCATCATGTCTTAGAGGACTATCGGTCCTACGGGACCGGGACGTGACATTTATTACCTCAGTAGGATGATGGTCGGTGCCGAGCACATGTACAACCCTGTCGAAAAGGAGTGTCTTAGTTTGATCTTCGTCATTCAGAAGACCCGCCATTATGTGATCGGATAGACGATCTATGTCATCTCTCGAGTTAACCCTCTCAGGGTGCTCATGACCAAGGCACAAGCACTGAACTCGCGCCTCGCCACTTGGGCAATGTTGTTGTCACCGTACGACATGGTGTTTGTCCCTCAAAAGGCGGTTAAAGGCCAAGCAATGGCCGACTTTTTAGCAGCTCATTTGGTGCCAGAAACATTAAAGCTTTACGACGATATCCTAGACGAAGTGTTAGAATCCAACACGACGATGGAAGAGTCCATTTGGCGAATGTTCTTGTCACGTCCCAGAACCAGAATACTGGAGAGCGGGGGCAGACATAGCCAGCTACGTATATGAAATGGATTCCATCTCGCTATACGGTCACGGCTGTCTAGATACATGAGGGTTTACTACAAGCCAACAGTCTCCTATGGTCATGAACAAGCCTAGTGTCTCAATCACAAGCAAGTAAGTAAATGTTACAAGATGTATGATCATTAAATATACAATGATAAGGCGTCCCAAATATTACATATTCAGCTGATCATGAAGCTAGTCGTTACAAAATGTTAGGACTAGCAAGAGTTTAGTCATACATGATCAACCCTAGGATCTGTTAATCATGTTACAGCCCGTAGGTAGACAGTAAATAAAGTACAATCGAGCTAAACAGGTGCTCGTCGGCTAAACGCATCAAAAGAAAATTTTTACAATAGAGCGAGAGAGCCAAAAATAATCCACTCGTTGCCAGGGTTCCGTCTAGTGGCCACCATCTGGCTGGAAGGTCGGTAGATCCTCTGGAGCTGCTCCGAAATCTGGCCATACAAAACCAGCTGGGTCAGACCCCAGAAAGAGCAAGTGCCACAAAGGAGGCTTCACTTAAGAACTAAAACCAGCAATCAGCACAGGAATATAAATATAAATAAAATAGGGACTGGAATAAAAGGAAACATATCAGGATGATATACGACGAGATAACCATGGAACTATTCAGATAACCAGGTTACAACCCGTGCACCAAACAAGGACCGGGGTTGTAACCCTTCGTCTGAACGGAGCTTGGTTTCTCACCATTTATCGGTAAAATAAATACAAGCATTCTGGTCATGTAACAGTCTGGAACAAGATCAGGGCAAGACTAGACTTGTTAGACTCCATCCAATCATTTCACGGCCAAGCAAGACCTACGGCTTGATACTTTAACTAACTAGGGTTATCACAGTCCTAGTTACTAACAAGATGCAGTGAGATTATTCCACAGCCACAAGCCCTGCAGACCATCCAGGTTCCCCGGGTTAAAAGATTAGAGTTGAATTCAGGTGGGTACATCGTCCAGGAAACGAATGTACCCTTAGGTAGCTTGAAGGGTGCAACACATGACAGTGTGCTGGAAATGTGCCCTACTCGACGGCAGACTACAGATCCCAAGGCGTGCCCAGGTAACGGGATTGCCTGTAGCTGGGAAATCTCTTCATGACTAATGTGTTAATCTAGTTATTAACCTTAGTCCATTTCAATAGGTACTCCTGACCGTGGTACTCAGGAGCTCCCTCCCTAGACATGATGCAAGACAGGACTGGTTTATTTATACAGGCACAATCACCCACGGTGTCCAGGTTAATTATACAGGCCATGTCATGTCAGGTAGCCGTTGCAACAGCTATTCGAGATAATCATGTCAGGTAATCATGTCAAGTGTACTAGTCAGGAGTGCGCCACGACGGGCCACTATCAGGTCATGTCATGTTACTTATGTCAGGAGTGCACCACTACGGGTCACTGTCGTGTCATGCTCAATTATCAAATTACAAACATATCAAGTAAATTCATGATTATCAAGTTCAGGTCAAAAGGCGTAAGGATATAAAATGGAAGTAAAATATCTAATAAAATATCAATATACAGGGCTATAGAAGATCCAGGATAAGGAAAATAAAACAAACTGACAAGCTAATATAAGATCAAGTCTGCCAAAGGCCATACGCTCAGGTAAGCATACGCTCAGGTAAGCATACGCTCAGGTAAGCATACGCTCCCAAAAGGCAGCGTATGGGGGTCACAAAGCTCTCGGGTTGAACCAGGGTGACAAGATAGGCAAGCGTACGCTCAAGCCAGCGTACGCTCAAAGCCAGCGTACGCCTTGCTCGCTTAAGCTAGCGTACCAAGGCACGCGTACGCTCAAGCTGGCGTACCAAAGGGTCCATACACTTCCAATGGGAAGCATACGCAAGGGTCAGCGTACACAAGGGCACGCTCGAGCTACAGGTCAAAGTACGCTCAAGCTAGCGTACGCTCAAGCTAGCGTACACTCGCCAAAGAGCAGCGTACACGAGTCAGCGTACGCTCACTAAAGAGCGGCGTACACAAGTCAGCGTACGCTCACTAAAGAGCAGCGTACGAAAAGTAGCGTACGCTCGCTAAAGAGCAGCGTACACAAGTCAGCGGCGTAAGCTAAAAAGCTAGCACACTGCTCACTGTCTTCTCCAAAGGGCAAGAACAGTAAGAACTCCATGGATGGAACCCAAAACTCCAAATGCTCATAACTTGGTCAAAACAAGTCCGAATCCAACTTTCCAAAGGTCAAAATTGGGTAGAATAAAATTATCTACAACATGGAACCATAAAAACTTGAAAACAAGGGAGTTTGATAGATCAAAACCACCAAAATCCAAAAATACTAAATTGTAGATCTACAAGAATCAAAGCCTCAAAATGGAAAATGACAAGTTCTAATGTGTCTTAGAATCATGAGAAGAAGCTAATGGAACCATAAAAATGAGTTCTCTTGTGGAAGCAAGTTGCACTTGCCTAAGGGTTGGGGAGTTGTGGGGAGGAAGGAAGAAGAAGAAGAAGAAGAAGAAGAAATAAATGAGAGTTATGGAGGAGAGAGAAGGTTGGTGGGGAAATAAATATCATGGGTTGGTGGTAGGTAGGGGGTTCACCTTGGTCCATGATGGACCAAGCAACCAGCCGGCCAAACCAAACCAACCCAAACCAAGAGTTAAACCAAGCCAAGAAAACTAAACAAGGAACAATACAAGAAAATACGTACACGTATTTCCAAAATACGTAATACGAACAACATGCATTACAACTCTACCCACCTTAAAAGAATTCCGTCCTCAGAATTTAATTAAGAGGCTAGAGGGACAAGAACAAGCTATACTATTCACATGCAATTATACTAGGCAATCAATCAATCATGCAAGCAAGGAATTGATGGCATGAGGCATAAGAAGACATTATACCTCACGAGTCAAACAAGTCAGGATATCGCGATCGGATATCATCCTCACGCTCCCACGTTGACTCACCCAAAGAGTGATGACCCCAAGCAACTCGGACTAACTTGATAGTCTTGTTCTTGAGGACCTTCTCTCTTCGATCCAATATAGACACGGGCCTCTCCTCATACGAAAGGTTGGTACCAACAACCAATTCCGAATGATCCAGGATGTGGCTCGGGTCCGGGATATATCGCCGTAATTGGGATACATGGAACACGTCATGCACCTCGCTTAGCGACGGTGGAAGAGCGAGACGATAGGATACATCTCCTACTCGCTCCAGAATATCAAACGGTCCTATATACCTAGGACTAAGCTTGCCCCGTACGCCGAAACGAATGACGCCACGGTTAGGCGAAATCCTCAGGAATACATGATCGTCGACCGAGAACTCAAGAGGACGCCGATGAGAATCCGCCCAATGACGCTGGCGATCTTGGGCAACTCGAAGATGATCTCTGACTCGCCTGACCACTTCAACTGTCTGGGCAATCATTTCTGGACCGAGCATCTGCCTCTCTCCAACATCATCCCAGGCTAGCGGGGATCTGCACTTCCTGCCATACAGTGCCTCGAACGCCATCTGGATACTGGCCTGGAAACTGTTATTGTACGAGAATTCCACCAGGTGTAAATGATCTTCCCATGAACCACCGAAGTCAAGTGTGCAAGACCGCAATATGTCTTCAAGAGTCTGGATCGTGCGCTCCGACTGTCCATCTGTCTGCGGGTGATATGCTGAACTGAACTGGAGATGAGTCCCTAAACTCTCTTGCAAGCTACGCCAAAAGTACGATGTAAATCTTGAATCTCGGTCTGAGGTGATACTAACTGGCACACCGTGCAATCTGACAATCTGCCCGAGGTACATCTCTGCTAACTGAGCCGTCGACTGACCAACTCTGAATGGAAGAAAGTGAGCCACCTTCGTGAGCCGATCAACTATAACCCAGATAGCATCTCTACCAGCTGGGGATCTAGGTAGTCCAGTCACAAAATCCATGGTCACATGCTCCCACTTCCATTCTGGAATCGGTAAGGGCCGAAGAAGTCCAGCCGGTCTCTGATGTTCGGCCTTAACCTGTTGGCAAACCAAACACCGAGAGACAAACCGAGCTATTTCCCGCTTCATGCCATTCCACCAGAAGTGCTGACGGATATCACGGTACATCTTCGTACTGCCGGGATGGATGGAATACTGCGAACTGTGTGCCTCTGACATGATCTCATGTCTGATATCTCCACTGGGTACACAAAGACGCTTACCATGCCTAAGTGTACCATCCTTATGAATACATAACTCTGGTCTTCGTCCTGCTTCACACTCTGCTCTGAGTCGCTGAAGCTTGGAATCTGCCGATTGCGCCATCCGGATCCTCTCGACTATAGTGGACTGAACTTGCATACTAGCCATCAAGGCCACACTGGAAGGGAGAACAACTTCAATACCCATCTTCTGAAGATCTGCTAACAGCTCTGGTTGCGCTGTTAGAAAATAAGCTCCGGCTCTCCTGCTCAATGCATCTGCTACGACATTGGCCTTTCCAGGATGATACTGCAAGTTGACATCATAATCCACAAGAAGCTCCAGCCACCTTCTCTGACGCATGTTAAGATCCTTTTGGGTGAAAACATACTTCAGGCTCTTGTGGTCGGTGAAAATCTCTACCCTATCTCCGTACAGGTAGTGCCTCCACAACTTAAGTGCAAACACCACTGCTGCCAGCTCCAAGTCATGGGTTGGGTAATTCCTCTCATGATCACGAAGTTGTCGTAACGCATAAGCTATCACCTTCCCATGCTGCATCAGAACACATCCTAAACCTCTGCCTGAAGCATCACAGTACACTGAGAATCCTCCGGTTCCATCTGGAAGCGTGAGAATAGGAGCTGTTATCAGGCCTCGCTTTAACTGCTCAAAAGAACTCTGACACTCTGCTGTCCAAGCAAACTGTGCATCCTTGCGGGTCAACTGGGTCAATGGTGCTGAAATTTGAGCAAAATCCGAAACAAACCGTCGGTAATAGCCAGCCAATCTAAGGAAACTGCGAACTTCTGCAACTGTGCTGGGCACTGGCCATGACTCAATAGCTACAATCTTTTGGGGATCCACTTCCACTCCTCCTCTGGTGATGATATGACCCAAGTACGAAATGCGATCGAGCCAGAACTCGCATTTACTAAACTTGGCATATAACTGGTGCTCTCTGAGGATCTGAAGAACTATACGGAGATGCTGCTCATGCTCTGCCTCACTCTTGCAGTAGACCAGGATGTCATCCAAGAACACAATCACAAACTGATCCAAGTAAGGCATGAAGATGCGATTCATGAGGTCCATGAATACTGCTGGCGCATTGGTTGCTCCAAAAGGCATAACAAGGAACTCCCAATGCCCATATCTCGATCTAAAAGCTGTCTTCGGGATGTCCTGCTCTCTGACTCTGATCTGATGATAACCTGAGCGTAAATCAATCTTCGAGAATACTGAAGCCCCCTTGAGTTGATCAAACAAGTCATCTATCCTCGGAAGAGGGTATCTGTTCTTGACTGTCACTGAGTTCAAGGTACGATAATCAACACATAACCTGGACGTACCATCCTTCTTTTTCACAAGAAGCATCGGGGCTCCCCAAGGCGATCCACTAGCACGAATGAATCCCTTGGTTCTGAGTTCTTCAATCATCTTGTACAATATCTCCAACTCTGATGGCGCCATCCTGTAGACTCTCTCTGACATTGGGGCTGTCCCGGGAATCAAGTCTATAGTGAACTCGATCTCCCGCTCCGGAGGCATACCTGGAAGTTCTTCTGGGAAAACATCTGGATACTCCTCGACTATCCTGGGCAACTGAACTGCTGCTACTGCCATCCGCAATATCAGAGGAGAAGGCTCAACCTCGCCTCGAGAGAAAGAAAACTCCGACTCTCCTGGAATGTTAAAAACAACCCTACCAATATGGCAGTCTATTCTAGCATACTGGTTCCTCAACCAATCCATCCCTAGGACCACATCATAATCGGCCATCGGGAACTCTATCAATCTAGCGGGGAACTCCCTACCGCTAACTACGATCCGACACGAGGAAAACACTCTATCTACTCCCACAAGTCCGTTACCAGTAAGTATATTAAGCCTTACTGATAATGACTCGGGCTCCAATCCTACGCGTGTCGCGAATCGTGCAGACATAAAAGAATGCGATGCTCCAGAATCAAATAAAGCTGAAGCTGGAAAGGAGTTGACGAGAATAGTACCTGCCACTACCTCACCTGGTGCCAACTCTTCCTCCACGGTCATCACCATAGCCTGACCGTGCCCTCGGGGTGCTGGTCCCCTCTGCTGAAATCCTCGCTGCCTGCTCTGACTCTGGGCTTGGACTTGTGCATACTGCTGGGGGTTCTGCTGCTGGAACACTTGGGTCTGAGGCGTCAAGGGCCTCGGCAATGGATACTGCTGCTGATGGACCGGAGCTGGTCCTCTCACCGAAAAGCTAGAAAGGTTGGACGAGGATGAACCACCCCTGTTCGGGCAGGATCCAACCCTATGGTCTGGTGCTCCACAAGCCAGACACAATCCCTGTGCCCTACGACATTCTGCCACCACATGGCCTGGCTTTCCACAATGAGAACAACCCACTGCGGAAGATTGCTTCTGCTTCTGCTGCTGCTGCTGCTGCTGCTGAGGGTACGTCGGGGTGGAATGCTGAACCGACGTCACTGAGGCCGCTCGCCTCGGAGCTCCAATAGTCAAAGCCCTGGCTGCCGGGACTGGGGCTGAAGACTGATTCATCTGGCCGTGAGATCTCTTCCGACCTCCGGTCCTGTCCACGATCCTCTGGGAGGTATACTCATGCCTCCGGGCTGCTCTCAAGACTGCATCAAAAGTCTGATGCTCAAACTGCTCAACTGCTAACAAGATCTCCAGGTGCAGTCCCTGCTGGAATTGCTGGGCTCTATCATACTCGGTTGCCACCAAAGTGGGAGCAAACCGACTGAGTCTCGAAAACTCGGCCGCATATCCATCGACCGTCCTGCCTCCTTGCTTCAGATTGGTGAACCTGGTCTGCAGATCATACCGAGCCACGGCATCGAAATACTTGGTCTGGAATCTCTCTCTGAATACTGCCCAAGGAATGGGTGCTGCTAACCCAACGGCCTGCGCTGCCCACCAGCTGCGGGCAAGATCTAACAACTGTAGGCGCACCACGGCTACCTTCTCGATCTCTGGAGTCTTGGCTGCTTCTAGAACCACCTCTGTATCCTGAAGCCATGCATCTGCCGCGATAGCATCTTCACTACCGTCGAAGAATGGAGGGTTCAAGCGCTTGAAGCTGTTGGCCGCGCTGTTCCCTGGATGACCACCTCTAGTCAAGGCGTCAGCCACTGCCTGTTGCAAGGCATCTCCACGACGATCTTGAGAAGCTATCAAGGTCCTGACAAGCCCTACCAAAGTGCCGTCATCATGTTCTACAGGTTGAACTGGCTGGACTGGTGGCTCTCCACCAGAAGGCACGACTCTGGAGACTACTCCGGAATGCTGGGCTTGATCTCCAGGTTGCTGCTGGTCCGCGGGAGGTGCTCCGCCTTGCTGATCGGCCGGGTCAGGTACTATGCCGCTGAAGAAGACGACATAGGAAACAATAAGGAAGGACCAGGACAGATCAACGATACAAGCATATGATCAGGACAAGAATCCAGGGATTCAGAAGATACGAACAGAGATCAAGGACGAATATTGATTGAGACATCTATTCGGTAAACCCTCACATATCTTGATTTACAAGACCTGTATGGGCCACCACTTAAACCATGTCACGCCCCAGAACCAGAATACTGGAGAGCGGGGGCAGACATAGCCAGCTACGTATATGAAATGGATTCCATCTCGCTATACGGTCACGGCTGTCTAGATACATGAGGGTTTACTACAAGCCAACAGTCTCCTATGGTCATGAACAAGCCTAGTGTCTCAATCACAAGCAAGTAAGTAAATGTTACAAGATGTATGATCATTAAATATACAATGATAAGGCGTCCCAAATATTACATATTCAGCTGATCATGAAGCTAGTCGTTACAAAATGTTAGGACTAGCAAGAGTTTAGTCATACATGATCAACCCTAGGATCTGTTAATCATGTTACAGCCCGTAGGTAGACAGTAAATAAAGTACAATCGAGCTAAACAGGTGCTCGTCGGCTAAACGCCTCAAAAGAAAATTTTTACAATAGAGCGGGAGAGCCAAAAATAACCCACTCGTTGCCAGGGTTCCGTCTAGTGGCCACCATCTGGCTGGAAGGTCGGTAGATCCTCTGGAGCTGCTCCGAAATCTGGCCATACAAAACCAGCTGGGTCAGACCCCAGAAAGAGCAAGTGCCATAAAGGAGGCTTCACTTAAGAACTAAAACCAGCAATCAGCACAGGAATATAAATATAAATAAAATAGGGACTGGAATAAAAGGAAACATATCAGGATGATATACGACGAGATAACCATGGAACTATTCAGATAACCAGGTTACAACCCGTGCACCAAACAAGGACCGGGGTTGTAACCCTTCGTCTGAACGGAGCTTGGTTTTTCACCATTTATCGGTAAAATAAATACAAGCATTCTGGTCATGTAACAGTCTGGAACAAGATCAGGGCAAGACTAGAATTGTTAGACTCCATCCAATCATTTCACGGCCAAGCAAGACCTACGGCTTGATACTTTAACTAACTAGGGTTATCACAGTCCTAGTTACTAACAAGATGCAGTGAGATTATTCCACAGCCACAAGCCCTGCAGACCATCCAGGTTCCCCGGGTTAAAAGATTAGAGTTGAATTCAGGTGGGTACATCGTCCAGGAAACGAATATACCCTTAGGTAGCTTGAAGGGTGCAACACATGACAGTGTGCTGGAAATATGCCCTACTCGACGGCAGGCTACAGATCCCAAGGCGTGCCCAGGTAACGGGATTGCCTGTAGCTGGAAAATCTCTTCATGACTAATGTGTTAATCTAGTTATTAACCTTAGTCTATTTCAATAGGTACTCCTGACCGTGGTACTCAGGAGCTCCCTCCCTAGACATGATGCAAGACAGGACTGGTTTATTTATATAGGCACAATCACCCACGGTGTCCAGGTTAATTATACAGGTCATGTCATGTCAGGTAGCCATTGCAACAGCTATTCGAGATAATCATGTCAAGTGTACTAGTCAGGAGTGCGCCACGACGGGCCACTATCAGGTCATGTCATGTTACTTATGTCAGGAGTGCACCACTACGGGTCACTGTCGTGTCATGCTCAATTATCAAATTACAAACATATCAAGTAAATTCATGATTATCAAGTTCAGGTCAAAAGGCGTAAGGATATAAAATGGAAGTAAAATATCTAATAAAATATCAATATACAGGGCTATAGAAGATCCAGGATAAGGAAAATAAAACAAACTGACAAGCTAATATAAGATCAAGTCTGCCAAAGGCCATACGCTCAGGTAAGCATACGCTCAGGTAAGCATACGCTCAGGTAAGCATACGCTCCCAAAAGGCAGCGTATGGGGGTCACAAAGCTCTCGGGTTGAACCAGGGTGACAAGATAGGCAAGCGTACGCTCAAGCCAGCGTACGCTCAAAGCCAGCGTACGCCTTGCTCGCTTAAGCTAGCGTACCAAGGCACGCGTACGCTCAAGCTGGCGTACCAAAGGGTCCATACACTTCCAATGGGAAGCATACGCAAGGGTCAGCGTACACAAGGGCACGCTCGAGCTACAGGTCAAAGTACGCTCAAGCTAGCGTACGCTCAAGCTAGCGTACACTCGCCAAAGAGCAGCGTACACGAGTCAGCGTACGCTCACTAAAGAGCGGCGTACACAAGTCAGCGTACGCTCACTAAAGAGCAGCGTACGAAAAGTAGCGTACGCTCGCTAAAGAGCAGCGTACACAAGTCAGCGACGTAAGCTAAAAAGCTAGCACACTGCTCACTGTCTTCTCCAAAGGGCAAGAACAGTAAGAACTCCATGGATGGAACCAAAAACTCCAAATGCTCATAACTTGGTCAAAACAAGTCCGAATCCAACTTTCCAAAGGTCAAAATTGGGTAGAATAAAATTATCTACAACATGGAACCATAAAAACTTGAAAACAAGGGAGTTTGATAGATCAAAACCATCAAAATCCGAAAATACTAAATTGTAGATCTACAAGAATCAAAGCCTCAAAATGGAAAATGACAAGTTCTAATGTGTCTTAGAATCATGAGAAGAAGCTAATGGAACCATAAAAATGAGTTCTCTTGTGGAAGCAAGTTGCACTTGCCTAAGGGTTGGGGAGTTGTGGGGAGGAAGGAAGAAGAAGAAGAAGAAGAAGAAATAAATGAGAGTTATGGAGGAGAGAGAAGGTTGGTGGGGAAATAAATATCATGGGTTGGTGGTAGGTAGGGGGTTCACCTTGGTCCATGATGGACCAAGCAACCAGCCGGCCAAACCAAACCAACCCAAACCAAGAGTTAAACCAAGCCAAGAAAACTAAACAAGGAACAATACAAGAAAATACGTACACGTATTTCTAAAATATGTAATACGAACAACAGGCATTACAGTTCTTCGACGGTAATTCGAGGATATGGCCCAAAGGAAATATAGTCATTGTCGTAGGGGTAGTGTTGATTTCCCCGGGTAATTTGGTTATCCACCACGCGTATTCTCTCATGGAGCCGTGCTCCAATAATGCGGCAGAACAACGCTCTCATCACTGGGCTGCAACTGGCTAAACAGTTGGGAGTATACTACCTAGAAGCCTATGGTGACTCCAAGCTGATAGTTAGTCAGGTTCGGGGAAAATACGAAGTTCGACATGAGGATTTAATGCCCTAACATCAAGCTGCGATCGACATAATCTTCACCTTTACTGGGTACTTCATAGAGCACGTACCATGACTGCAAACTTGTTGGTCTCGTGGCCTCCCTGGCAATCCCTTTAGTAATAACCCGTTGGGTACACCGGGAGGTCCCGTGGGGATGGGCACGGTTCGAATTGTTACTCCCCGATTTCGCAGAATCGTTCGTCCTCGCTTTAATCTCTGGAGAGCTGATCGTCCTTGCTTGGGTGTGATGCCGTGCAAGCCTAAGTTGCGCTTACATAAGGCCAGAACTTGCACAATAACAAACTAGACTTAAACAAACACAACACAACGAAACATTTAAATGCAGAAAACAAAATTGTAACACAGAGATTTGAAACATAAATACTTTTTTTTATTGATAACTTGATAGAAATGCAAAGTACAAAGCTTGTGAATCAAAATGCCCTAACTGGCTTACATCTTTCTTTTTGAACTATTTTGAAAATAGCCACAATGTCCATATATCATATCCTTTTATTACATAAAGATAAAGACACCTTTAAGAAAACTTGTTGGACTAAACTGGAATTTAAAATAATTTCGAGGCAGTTGGCAAAACTCTACTGTATTGGACAAGCCTTCAACGCCTTTTTGAATCCTTCTATCTCTTGCTTACCTTAAATTGTGCCCACAACGTGGGTCAGTACATAACACGTACTGGTGAGTGGCCGAACTAACATAAATATGCATTAAATCAACATGTGAAGCTAGCATTTGTTACTAGTGATCTTTCTACTTCTCTAGTTTCTTTTTAACAATTCATAAGAAACATAAACAATAAAAGACTTTTGACTTATATAGTGATGCTTACCTACGGTGGACAGTCCATTCCTTCACAAGACAAGGATTAGCACAATTTGCAAATATAAGTAAACTTACGTTCTGTCTCTACATGTTAGGCTTGCAATAATCTTTATTTGAGTGGGCCTAACTACATGGTGGTTCATGAGTTATTTTCCATGATTAGCAGCTGTGACTCATGGTTCAACTCTTCACTAATGGACACAACATCCCCCTGATCGCAAGGTCTAGCATTTACCTCGGGGTGCTATTACAATCTCTCATAGGCCGATCGATTCCCAGTTCCCCAAGAACCGTCGAAAGACTATTATCTGTGCACAAGTTGTCCAAAACTAATGCATGATCTATGTATCTATCAGATAAATCTTAATAGTGCAACAATTAATCGACTTGCTCATCGATACAAGTAACAGTTAAATGACACATTTATTCGTGCATTTACATTCGGTCAGTCACAGAGTCATAGCTCCTTTCTTAGGATTAATTTCTCATTTATTTTAGCATGTATAAGTTCTTCTATGCATACCTAACATTTAAAGCATTCAGTTGAGAAACATGCAAGCAATCATGTGGAAACAGGTAAAGCAACAGTACAATAATCTAGCATTTGATTTATTTCTTATTCTTATCTTTTGTTGTCTTGGTATCATTGACCAGAGGGGCGCAACAAAAGAGTGGACTAGAGATCATTTTATTAGGGCGTGGAGATAAATGGTAGCCCGGTCAAAGCAACTCACTCAAAATGAATCTTATTCGAGAGAAGGAGGAACTTCACGCAACGATTACACTCCGCCTAAGCATTGTATATTGGCACCAACATTTGGTTAACGTACTTCGATCTCTTTCTCTCAAGATTCGGAATGAATGCGAAATACGATGAAAGCGAACAATGAAAATCAATTATTGAAAATCAACACGAAAACGCATTCATCAAAATCAAGCAATAAAAAACATCCAAAGAAAACTATTGGACTCATTTCAATAGAAGCCGATCAATGAGTTGGAAAGGTTCATTGCATTTCATCCGTGATCAATCTATACCAGCAAAGTTTTCCCAATAACCCAGCCAAGACAGAGTTAGAAAGCCGTAGGTATTACATAGTGGACCGCAGGGAGCGGGGCACTACACGAATCCCCCCTTGGCGTTGCTCGTCGGTCTGGAGAAAATAACACCTCAAATTTTTTTTGGCTAGGTTCCAGTGTCCAAATTCTAGTCCACACGGTGTCTTGTCGAAAAAAGAATCTAAGACTCTTATCAAAAGGTAGAATTTCATAGCTCGTAGCAACAAGCATCGATAAGGCTCATCCTATTTTTTAGATTCTAGATTCATAATGTGGAAACTAACTTTGTAAAATTGTAAGGCTCAATTTGAATCTCAATTTCAGGATTCTAGATTCAGAATGTAGATGATAATTTTGTGGAATAGTAAGGCCCAATTAGAATCCCATGATACTTCCATCCAACCCACAAGAGCTATAACATGGACTTGAAAATTTCGATATTCACAATGTAGGAGCTCATTGTTTGCAAAAAAAAAATAAAAGGTGTTTTTTATTACAAACTTTAAAGAATCGTACACGAGTACAATAAATTCTGGGGAAGTACAACTGTAGGAGTCTGGTCTGATTGACGACCGCTTTGTCCCTTTGACGAGGCGATTGTGGATGGAAGCAAGCTTGTCACTGTGTCTCGGAGTTTCTGTTGACGAGAAATCTTCCGTATGGCTCGGCCGTGTAGAAGTATCGACAGAACTTCAACTTCGATTAACGGTTGAAGAATTTGCTCTTGAGAATTGATGATTGCAGAAGATGAAAGTGCGATGAGTGCTCAAACTATACCCCTCCTCTCTGTGTCTGTACGTTGGAGGAGTCGAGCTCTATTTATAGAGCCAAGAGATAACCATCTGACAGTTATCCAAAGTAGGCGTCTTTTTTCTGGATAGGCGCCTAAGCCACTGGGCGCCATTTTTAAGCAGGGACGCCTTTGACATGTTACTTCTTTGCTTTACATGATAGTGGCCCGTTGAGGCGCACTCCTGACAAGTACTCTTTACATGACAAGTAAACCTAACATGATATGCTTAATCAAGATGCTGTTGCGACGACTATTTTCTCTTGCTAATTTAACTCTTTTGGACATCGTGGTTGAATTTATTGTGTGTGCGGAATTTCTGGTTACCACGGTCAGGGATTCATACTGAATCTGACTAGGTTAATGACTAGATTGATCAAGTAGTTCATATAGAGAGATTTCTCAGTTACATGCGATCCCGTTAACTGGGCGCCTCAAGTGGACTTGTAGCCTGCCGACGAGTAGGGCGCATTTCCAGTACACTGTCATGTGTTGCACCAATCAAGCTACCTAATAGCTCTCTTAGGGTACATTTGTCTCCTGGGCGATGTACCCACTATTATATGTACATGGAATACATTTGTCTCCTGGACGATGCATCCACTATAAATTCATGTAACTTGCGTCTGGATAACCTGGATAGTCAGCAGGGCTTGTGACTGTGGGAATATCTCATTACATCTTGTTAGTAACTAGGCTTGTGATAACCATAGTTAGTTAACGTATCAAGCCGTACTCATTGTTTGGCTGTGATCGATGGATGGAGTCAGTCCAGTCTAGTCTAGTTTTGTCTAGGCAGTGTCCGTATGTTTATTTCAGTACATTATTGTTTATAATTACTTTTGTCGATAACTGATTAGAAGACTAAGTTCTGTTCAGGAGGAGGGTTATAACCCCGGTCCTTGTTTGGTTTACGGGTTGTAACTTGGCTTCCGGAATAGTTCTTAGTCATCTGGTCATTTGTCGTCCTATTCAGTACTCACACGCCATACAGGATCTTTATGCTATACAATGATTAGAGAACTAAGTTCTGTTCAGGAGAAGTGTTACAACTCTGGTCCTTGTTTGGTTTACGGGTTGTAACTTGACTTTCGAAATAGTTTCTAAGTCATCCTATTATTGTCATTCTATATAGTTCTCACATGCTTACATGATCAATTGATTTTACATATTCTCAAGCTTCCGTTTACTTAACATGATTACATTGTATATTATGTCACATGTTAATTACTTTACGTCACATGATGCTTTACTTATTGTCTTTTCTATTCTCGAAATAAGTGTATTGATAGTGCACGAGTCTCGATCCACATCTACTTATTTGTATCTCTAACCGTTGATATGTTAGTTATTGCTGGTTTTAGTTCATAAGTTTGGCTTCCTTTGTGGTACTTACTATTTGGGGTCTGACCTCACTTGTTTTGTTTGGCTAGATCTGATAGAGGAGCCCGAAGGATCTTCCGTACCATCTACTCGATGGTGACCATCCGGAGCACCAGAGTACCTGAGTGGATTTCTTGTTTCATTCTCCCACTTGATATGTACATTATTCTTTTGTGGCGTTTAGCCTCCGAGCACGTGTTTAGCTCGTATTTTGGTTCTTGATATTTAGCCTACGGGCCTAAACATGATGTGCGTATTCTAGACTATAGCTAGAGCTTATCATGTATGACTATTGCTCTTGCTAGTTCTCCATTTTGTATTACTAGCTTCATGATCATCCATGTATATATGGTTTGGGACGCTTTACTATTGTATGTCTGATGATCATACTTCTTGTTCTTTGTATAATTGTATGTGATTGAGATACCTAGGATTGCTTGACCTATGATCGACTGTTGGCTTGTAGAAGTAACCCCCATGTCTTGACAGCTTATACCTGATTTCAGAGTACTGGTGTACTTTGGTATTACGTAGCTGACCTTGTCCGTCCCCACTTGCAAGTATTCTGGTTCTGGGGCGTGACGTGTGTGTGTGTGTGTGTATATATATATATATATATATATATATATATATATATATATATATATATATATATATATATATATATATATATATATATATATATATATAGGGATAAAAAAAAGTAAATCTAGAATGGGTTAAGTCTGTATGGGAATAGTAGAAAATGCCAGAATAATCTTTAGTCCCAAAGGTGGTATGGTCAAAATTTAACGTGGTAAAAATAATAATGTGAAATCTAGAATGTAGAAATTAGAGCTCCAAATTATAATCTATAACCTTTAATTCCTTCTATATATATATATATATAAGCTATATATATATATATATATATATATATATATATATATATATAAGCTATATATATATATATATATATATATATATATATATATATATATATATATATATATATAGCTTATATATATATATATATAAGCTATATATATATATATATATATATATATATATATATATATATATATATATATAAGCTATATATATATATATATATATATATATATATATATATATATATATATATATATATATATAAGTGAAGCTTTATTGAAGTAATAGGCGCAAAATGTCGAAGCCTATACAAGTAAGCGCGCACAACGCGACAAGAGGAAAAGAAAACAAACAGCGCGAGACGCGCACAAAATGAAACCAGATCTCTACTACAGCCGACAGAGGAGGCGCGTGAAGCTCGTAAGATGGCCTAAGCAAGGGCCTCCCAAAAAGTATTGGAGGCGTGAGAGCAGCGCCTCCTCGCTATGAGAATTTGTCTGATAACCTCTCTGAACAATTGCTGAGGGGGGAGTTGTCGGCCTTCATATCTGAATTTGTTCCTGTTCTTCCATAGGACCAAAATACCAGCGGCTACGACGATCTGATGTTCGTGGGAGCAGCTCCAGCTGGTCAGGAGATCATGGAAGCCCCCAGTCGGTGGGACAAGACTAAGTCTATTGTGTAGATTGAACCAAATCTGAGTTGCTAACTCACCAGAAAGAAGTACGTGCTCTGCCGATTCTGATGTGTGCTCCACGCAGCAGTGGCATCTGGACGCGAGGCTAAATCCGATAGATCTGATGTGGTCGTCCGTCGGTAGCTTCCGGCGTGATGCGCGCCAGATAAGGATAGACCATTTAATGGGTATGCAAGACTGCCAAAACTTGGCACACGTGGTATTCGGCACGCCGCTGCCTCTGGCCACAAGTCTGGCGGAAGCCAGCGTAAAAGTCCCACACGTGTGAGGGGACCATCTCCGCGTGTCGGTCATGTCAGTGACCCGCAGATCAGCAGCAAGGAGCCCGTCGTCCGTCGGCTGATCGAGCCAATCTCTGACCCTCCTCCAATTCCATCCGGAACTGCCCTCCCATAGGTTATATATATATATATATATATATATATATATATATATATATAATTGAGGGTATTTAATGATTGCATAAGTTTCGATTTTGGACCAAAACCCGAAACCGAATAAAGAATTTGACTATTTTCAAAATCGAACCAAATTATTTTCAAACCGAACTGAATCTCGATCCGGTTTGATCCTCGGTCCAAAACCGAATAATACTCACCCTTACCCAAGATGCATTTTTTAGTTCCATCTATTGGAGATGCTCTAGGAGCCTCATTAGTAGATGTAACTCAAAAATGCATTTGAGACCCAAATTTATAATAAAAAAAAGTAAATCTAGAATGGGTTAAGTCTGCATGGGAATAGTAGAAAATGCCAAAATAATCTTTAGTCCCAAAGGTGGTATGGTCAAAAATTAA
Organism: Iris pallida; assembly: GCA_029216955.1. Classification (NCBI taxonomy): domain Eukaryota; kingdom Viridiplantae; phylum Streptophyta; class Magnoliopsida; order Asparagales; family Iridaceae; genus Iris; species Iris pallida. The sequence continues at coordinate 5,951,488 of JANAVB010033020.1, read as the reverse complement.
TGTGGTAAAAATAATAATGTGAAATCTAGAATATAGAAATTAGAGCTCCAAATTATCATCTATAATCTTTAATTCCTTCTTATCTTTAGGAGTTTTGATCATCTTTATATTTTTTTCTTTCTAAAAATTAATCTATAAGTTCAACCGACAAATAATTTTTTTATAGATAATAATGCTTTCTAACTTAATCAGTTTAAAATATAAAGCCGATAATCCATTATTAAAAAGATTCTAATCAATTTACACCTACATAAAGCATATAAACATGTTTTTAAATACTTTAAATGCGAAGTTGATAAAATGCTAGTAGAAAAGTTTAAAATATTTTAAATGTAAAGTTGATAAACATGCAGATAAACATGTTTTAAGTATTTTAAATGTAAAGTTGATAGATATGTTCATATTTTAAACATATTTATGTAAATAGACAGTTATGTAAAGTTGATAGACATGTTTACTCCTACATAAAGATAATGTAATCTGTTCACTTCTACATATTTTTTTTTGAATTAATCATACATCTTTTTACATAAAGATCTTTACATATATATGTTTAACAAATTTAATCAGTTTACTTCTGCATAGAGATATCATGTCTATCTAGTCGAATTTTTTTTTCATTTTTAGAGAACGAGATAATTATTTATAGTTTTTTTTTCTTAAACATATATTTCTTTCCTAAACCTTCGCTTCATCGGATTTTTTAATTAAAATTTTCAATAAAAAATAACATGTCGAAGTATTCTACCAATGATGAAGATGAGGATAATTTTGGAGAAGATGAGTAATCGTTGTGCGGCACTTTGGAAGTTGAAAATATAGATTTGTACAACAAACCCATTTATATTTGTACAACAGACCAATTTATACAAAAATTTTAAAAAAATTATAGAAAATAAGGGTAAAAAGAAAGAAGGTAAACTAAAAATATATATTCAAAGGTAAACTTAATAAAGTAAAACAAAGGGTAAAGAGAATGAAAACATGGGTGTATATGTACTTTTGTCCGAATTTTATATCCTTCTTTTTTTTGTATGACAACCTTAAAGTGATTAAAGTGGAAATGAGAAAAAAAAATTAGAGTTCCAATATTTGGATGACAACATGAAAGTAGTTATGAAAATTGAAATTATCTATAAATTAACAAATAAATAAGTAAAATAATAACAAAATAAATTATTTAAATATAACAAAACTTAATTAACAACTAATGAAGAATTTTTTTTAAATTACTGCTAATTATCAGTAAGTAACAAAAAAAAAGTTAATTAACAAAAATCAATTAACCAAAAATTAATTAACAAAAAAATAATTAACAAAAACCTATTAACCAAAAGTTAATTAACAAAATTTTAATTAAGAAAAATAATCCAAGATTAATTTTAACAAAAAAATAATTGATGGAAATTTAATTTAGGAAACATAATTAACAAAAAATTAATTAAGAAAAAATAATTAACAAACATTTAGTTAAGAAAACATAATTAAAAAAATTAATTAAGAAAAATTAGTGATAACGTTAACAGTAAAATAAAAAAAAATGTAAGTAAGAAAACATAATTAACAAATTTTAATTAATAAAAATTTGGTTTAAAAAATTATCAAAAATTTAATTAACAAAGACTAATTAAAAAAATTAATTAATAGTTAACGCTAACTGTCACGCCCCACTTCCAGATAACTGGGGAAATACGAAGACGGACATGGCCAACTACTCCGTATAAGATATGAAAACGTCGTACGACGATCACGGTTGTCTATAAGACATGTGGGTGGACTCTAACTGGCAATAATGCCAGTCCTAAGGCCGACATATCCTAATATCTCAATCCAACAACAAGAAGTTACAAGAGTAAATCACACATGATAGTAAAAATGCGTCCCAAGATACATTTCATATATGATCATGAAGCTAGTGAGTACAAATGCGACACTAGCAAGTAAAATATTACATGATCACTATATCATCCATGGTCTAATATATACAATCATAACTGCGCTCAAAGTGGTAAACAGACAAAAGAATAAGGGTTAACACATGCCCTGGCTATAACCATAAAAGTATAATGACGACAACGAGTGGTAAGGAGAAGGAACCCACTCGCGAACTGCGGCTGCTGTCCTACGGGTAAGAACCATCCAACGAAAGGTACGGCAGTCGATCTGGCCAAATAAAACCAGTGGGGTCAGAATCCCAAGCAACAAGTACCACAAAGAAAGTCTAAGGTAAAAGACCAAAACTCATAACCACAATAAAACAAATATGCGATAAAATAATAAGTGCAGATCGAGAATTGAGCGGTATCAAAGCACTCATCCCGAGAAATAACAAGAAAGAACTGAAAACATAGCAATAAAAGTCACTAAAGAGCAAACTAGGATGGCGAGCGGTCAAAGGACATCGGAACTACTCTGGGGCAGAACTACAACCCATAAACCAAATAAGGAACAGGTTTGCAGACCGTTACCCGAGCAGGACTTAACACTCCTACCACGCACCGAAAACAAGCAAGTGCAGGCGTAAAGACAAGTCATGCAATAAAACATGGCGAAACATTCCTACAGCTTTCTACTGGTTAACTAGCTAGGGTTATCAAAAGTCTTAATTACTAAAGATGCAAGTGAGGAACTTCGCTACCACTTGCACTGCAGGAACCCGGATCGCCAAGGAGCGCTTATCGAGCTATGAGCAAACAACATAACATGAGGATTAACATAAGCATAAACATTTATCAATTAGCAACATCTTGAGCATTATTTGGAAATATATAACATATAAACAAACTGAAAGTGCCGCAACACATAAGCTTGGTAGGTCATAAGCCCATGCCAATCGGGGTTGTCCATGCCTCTTGAGCCCTGAGCGATCGGAGTTGCTGGTAGTGTGACTATCCTCCCCTCCCAATGGACTATGTGAGATCTACTAGTCAATTATCCTACGAATTTTCTTCTCGATTCTCGAGTCGTGGATACCAGAGAATCGATCTAGCATGACGAGTCATGAATACGAGATATTCACGAGTTATCACTTGCAAACTTATCGTATTTCACAACACGCGATACATAGGACAATGCTCACACTCGATTGCCCCATGCCAAAATGCAATAGGTTAAAATAGAAAGACAATCTACGGTATCGCATAGGGTATGCACTCGTATCAAGCATGCATGTGAAGGATAAAATATTCTAACATCTCACAAATCACTTCATTATGATAAGAAATCAAAATAGTTGAAGAAATGTCGAAAACATGCAAAAATGGGCAATAGGCACATAGACCAAACAATGTGCGCACAGCTAGAAATAGGCACATGACAAGAAATTACCAAAAGTGCAAATCCATTAAATAGGCGCATATGGCTCATAGGCGCATAGGGTGGTCTGGTCTGGGAAAAAATAGGCGCATGAGTAAACAAGCACATAGCAACCTGGCCATGACACCGAGACGCATAGCAACCAACAGGCGCATGAGCAACCATAGGCGCATGATGGCCATAGGTACGTGGCGAGATTAGGTGCATGGCAAGACAAGCATGGGCTTCTAGTCCATGCGCATAGGGAACCTATGCGCCTAGTGCTTATGCTGTCAGGGGTATGCGACAGGTTCTATGGCCACTTGACATTTCTGTCGCATGGCCACCTGTGCGCATAGTCTCCAAATATCAGCAGAAAACCGAGGATAAGCTCCAAAAATTCTAAAACTTCAAATGGACATAACTTTCTCAAATAACTCGAAATCTGGCGAAATAAATGCCAAAACTGCATGAAATTCAAATTCAATTTTCCATGGTTTTAAAAAACAACAAGTTCTACTCGATCAGTCCCACATAAAACCATAAAAACCATAACTTTGAATTTTAGATTTAGGCCCAAATATCCCTCAAATGTGAAAACACCAAGTAGTAAACTTGTAGAGGTGCATACTATAGAACGAAAATAAGTAAAGCAAATCATGGAAACAAACTCCATTAAGCAAGGTGTACTTGCCTAGGGTTGGTTGTGGAAAATGAAGAGAGAAATAAATGACGGAGAGTAAATGTAGAGAGAGAATGTGAGGACTAATATGTGGTGGAGGGAAATGATCTTGGCCCTTAGATGTGCCATGTAACCAATCCATGCCACATGGAAAACCAAGGGTCCAATGGTCCAAGAGTGGTCTCTCATATAAAATAAATCCAATGCTCAAACTCGAAGCCAGAATTATGAAATACAATTAAGAGCTTAATTTACGAGAAAATTTTAAATATCGAAAATTTTAGATACAAAATCCAGAAACGAACGTGACACTAACAATAATTAACATTAATACTTTATTAACAAAAATATTTAATTAACGTTAACAGTAATTAACAATAATATTTAATTAACAGTAATTAAAAAAATTTAACATTGAATTAATAAAGAACTAAAAAAACTCTTCACTTTTAACGAGTTCGGCTCATTTTCTAATGCAACTCAAAACTTTTCTACTTCATGAAAACTCTCCACTTTCAATTAGGGCATGGGTCGGACCGAACCCAAATTTGATGTACCAAGACTGGACCCGTTAGTTAGTGGGGCAGGACGGGACCAAGTTTTTGGAACCGGACCGGACTCAACCCGTTCGAAAAGAGTATGAACCAGACCGACCCGCGGGTCCAAACGGTCCAAAGAAGAATAATTTTTTCAGACGGTAAACATTTTCATATATTCTATTATTTGTAGGAACAAGACTAGTTTAATGTCTTCCAAATTTTCAAAATTTGTTCACTAAACAATAACATGTTCTATTTTATATAGACTATAACAACAAATACAAAAAAATTATTAAAAAAAAAACCCTAGAAACATATCGGGTCTGCACCCTATTTGTTCCCCATTTGTTTTAAAAATATGATCCATCCCAACCCGTTAATGTCACATGACCCCCCCCCCCCCCCCCCCCCCCCCCCCCCCCCCCCCAAAAAAAAAAAACAATTTTCCGTTTAAAATTTAAATTTTAGGAACCTGCATGTTTGGACATTTTACGGTTTAGGTCAAATCGGAATCGCAGGTCCTGGAACCAAATGCTCAGTCCTACTTTCAATGCACTTTTAAACCAAACACAGAAACTGTTTTGATACAATTGCAAATGCATTGAAAGTGACACTTTCCATTCACTTAAGCTACACATGCCTTCGAGGTAAAAAAAAAAAAGTGGGTTGCACATGCATCAAAATTCTACACTTGCTACTTTGCAAACAGCCTCTTACATTTCCTATACTAAAGTTTACAACACACACAAATTTTTACTCGAAGCAAAAGTAAAAGAAATAATAATTCTCACTCAATTTATTAGAATAAGAGCACTTCATGTTAACACAAAGGACACCTCAAAGGTGAAATCAAGGCCTGCAGGCTTTCTAACTACCACTCTAAGTCTCATTGCCATGAAAGGACTATGACCAATAGAACATAAAATGGACTATGACCAATAGAACATAAAATGACAGATTACACGTATGCATAGTTGGCTGGTAACTCCGTGCTCCTAAATCAATCTGCAATTGCATTTAGTATATACAAGTGAACAGCCTGTGACACAAAATTATAGCACCTGCAGTTTTGTAAAGCACAAATATATTCTCACCTAATCTTTCTTTCGGCTGTATTTAATCACAAGGTGTGACCTTTGAGTCAACTGAGAATTCGCCAAAAATGTCTGGACAATCATCCCATTTCCTCTGCTCCCTAGCTTCCCAGTACCCACCAATATAACAGAACGTCCCAGTCTTGTCGTCTTTTTGGAACCATCTTGGCTTCCACCCGTTTTCTTGCAATTTTCGGGACTGCATCACATCAAGGGGGTACTTTAGTTTAGATTTCAACTACAGTGCAACAAAAATCCTAGAGGAACTCACGAGTTCTATTCTTCAAATTCGTCGATCACAAAACGTTGAGTTAATGTATCTCATCCTTTGATTGTAAGTTCCTTAAAAGTCAAGGGCTTAAATAAAAAAAAGTCGTCCAGGTGTTATCACCATATTACAAGTTCCTATTTTTAGTTCCTATTTGAGTTTCTGTAGTTGAACTGTTTCTTTTCTCATAAGCGTTTCTAGCCTTTTCCCATTTTATAACAGCAAGACAACTATAAGGATTCTCAATGTTATAGTCTAGGTAATGGCAACACATTAGTCAAATTGGCTTTCAAATCCACTGGAACATAGATTCAGAGAACAGCGTTGCCAGCTTTGAGAGAGCTGATGGGTTTGTAAATTTTGATCAACATAGGTTTCAAAAATCACCATAATATATAAATTTTGGCAAGCTTAGAATTCATCAAGACATTTTTTATTGTGTTGCATGCTACAAAAGGTCAAACTAGTAGTGCTTTTGTCTGGGTTCATTTACATTGGACCATGTTGTAATGAAGAGCTTAGAATATATAAATAACAGAAGTTTGAAACCCTCTAGCGTGCTTCAAAAACTTGTTAAAGTTGATGGAATTTCCGACTCTGCCTGATCGGCAGGGAGGAGCATCTCAGAGTATGGGCGGGGCTAAGGATCAAGCACTTCCACTTTGTCCCCAGGGATCCACCATCAGTTAGGTTTGAGAGCTGTGTGATGGGTTACTTTCCAGCATGGGCCGGAGATCAAGCCCTAGCCGCAAGAAAGAAGCAGCTCTTCTCACAGCTACGTCACCGTTGATTCTATTTAATGAATTATGGTAACTACTAAGGGGACTCTTACCCCAATTTATGAGATTTGGGGGAAATCTAAGCAAATATCAAGATTCGTGGTACTTACTCTATATAGGATAGTTTTAGTAGGACTAATTTGCAACTAATACCTTGAACTTTTAGATTTTTGCAACTAAATACCATGAAATTTTTATTAGCAACTAAATACTTTGAAAGTCTGAACCATCCAGATTAGTTTTTGCGAGAAAAAGACCAACTTACTGCTATCACAAATTAAAATAAAAAACTAACCCCGCTTGCCCACTCACCGTCCATTTTCCATTTTTTCCATATATATTTTTGTTTTATATAAAAAAGAGAATAATCTATTTTTAAGGGTAAAACAATCTTGGAAAAGACATTTGTCATTAGTTTGATCGTAACTTAACGTTCAAACTAACGGGAGGCAGCAAGTTGCTAACGGCCCGATTATTCAGGGTATATAGTTGCTAATAAAAAAAAAATCAAGATATTTAGTTGTAGTTCATTGTACTTGGTTGCAAATTATCCTTAAGAAAATTATATCAAAATAGCCATGTAAATCGTCAGTATCTAGTTTCCCCCTTGTTTAAGAATAATGCCCTTCAATACAAAGATGACCTAACGTTTTCTCTATAGATAAAGTTAGACAATGACGTTAAAACATAATAAAGAAATGTATGAAGTTTTAAACACAAGAACTAAGGAAGATTAAATTATAACAACTTTGAAACCTATGTAGATAACTATAAAGTAAATTAGAGAGAGTATACCATTCGTTGTCGAGTTTCCAGTCGAAGCTTTTCCATGTTTGCCTTTTCATATTCACCATCCTCAAGGTATCGCTGGTCTGGTCGAAGTCTTGTATCGGTAGGTGGGAGTTTATCCTTAATCCATGATCAAATATAAGGAATCAGAACTAGAAAATGAAAAGAAAGAATAATAATAAATACCTATAAATTAACCAGTTGATGTCATCTACCTTAAGTTCTGATGTCATCTCGTTTAATGTTATAGCAAATGATGATAAGTTGTACCGAGTGGGATTTTCAGGAGGCTTACTCCTTTCCCACAGCAGCGTAGCATCCTGTGTTGACATAGAGCCTTTGTTTTTGGAAATATCATCTTTGATGTAGTACATACTATCATCCCATTTTCCTACTAAGGAAGCAACTCTGATTTCCGTTGCATCCTCCACAAAACCTTGCACCTGTGTGCAAAACAAGTCTTTAACGCTTGAAAGTCTCAATCATACCACAACTTTCAAATGCAGTAGCAGAAGATCTCTTACTTGCCGAGGGTTTCTATCAAGAAAAGATTGCTCTTTGAACTTGAGTTTACATGAGTACTGACGATTCCCCTTTATATTCATTGTTCCATGATGATCGCAATAAACTTTCCCTAGAATTAGATTATAAATAGAAGTTGTCACCTGAGATTAAAAAGAGAGGTAGATTTTGGTTTGGCTTAAACAGATCAGCAAGTAAAACTAACACAAAAGACCATGAATAAGGATAACACAACTATGTACCTTACTCCACTGAAATATTTCACCGTCTTCAAATTCTAAGGTCAAAACACCGACAGGATCTAGTTGGATAGATCTTCCCCAAAATTTACTCCTGAGGTCGCTGTCACCCCAGAATTTCCAACCTTTCCCTTCACAATGGCAGGCAATGAGCATGGGATGGTGACTAACCTACGAAGAGAACTACGAAAAATCATATCTGAACACAATACATCCCATGTTTTTCTTAGTAAGTGACTAACAGAAGTATTAAATCTGTACTGCTACTACTACTACTACTACACACTCCAGATGAGCCATTGTTGATATATGTGTTAAGTATTATTGGGCTTTAGTCCCACATTGCCGAGAATGATAGGAGAGGAGGCTAGCCTCTCCTATATATATGTAGTCTCTATTCCAATAATAATCAATCACTTAAAATCTCTACATGGTATCAGAGCCTAAACTTGCTTAGAATACCGTCAGAGCCACCTTTTCCACACAAACCCTACCCCTAACCTCGCCCTCCCTTTTCCCCCTCCCCCACGTCGCCGCTGCCGCTGCAGCTACTGCGCCGCTGCTCCCGCTGCCGCTGCAGCCACCGCTGTGCCGCTGCCACTGCTGCATCACTCCCGCTGCCGCTGCAGCCGCTGTAGCCACCGCTGAGCCGCTGCCGCTGTGCCGCTGCTGCGGCTGCTACTGTCGCTGCTGCTGCCGTGGGTGCCTCCGTGCACACCACTTTTAGGGCTCCTACTGTGTAGGTAAGCCTAAACTTGAAATTTATCTCATCTGTGGCACCTACGGTGTAGGTAAGCCTAAACTTGAGATTTATTTCATCTGTGGCACCTACAGTGTAGGGAAGCCTAAAATCGTTCTTGAAGATTTATCTCATATGAGATTCTCAAGAAGATGCCGATGATGCTTAGATCCGATAAAACCAGACATATTCGGATTTAGGAGAGGACGACGAGGACAAACGTGAGTCGTGGAGCAAGTGTGACGTGATCGAGAAGAAGCATCGATGGAGGCGATCCTCAAGAAGCTGGATGCTGACGATGTGGCGACGTTGATGAAGTTGATAAAGGTGTCGGCTGGTGATAGCACGACACGAGCGCCGCCAAAGTTGGAACTACCCTCCATCGATCTGAAGTTGGATGGACCAGCCACCTATCTGAGTTGGTCATGGCGGGTGAGAAGAACCCTTGCAGGAAAGAACCTGGAGGAATTCTTGACGGACGAGAAGACAGAGCCGGAAGAGGGCTTGACAGGACGCGACGAGTGGAAATCCATTCATATGGTGATTTACATCTGGCTTCTCAATTCCTTAGTCCAGTTTATTGCTTCCACAGTAGATGACATTGAGATGGTGAAAGACGTATGGAAGAAGTTGAGGAGAACCTATGATGGCGTGAAAAACAACCTACGGATCTTGCAGATAAAAGGGGAGATCGATGACACCGTACAAGGGGAGAAGACGGTGCAGGAGTATGCTACGGAGTTGGAGCGTCTCTGGCTGGATTATTATCACTCCTCGAAACGGACAAGCTGTGGGGACCCGAAGTGCAAGGAGAGACGTGTGTCTGCAGGAGAGGACGATAAAATTTCTCAAAGGGCTGACTGTCGCATTTGCACAGAGGACGGCCTTACTCCTCGCCCAACCAGAGATCCCTAGTCTTGAGGAGGCTATCTCAGCCATGATCCAGGAGGAGACGCGGATCAGACTACAGACAGGGACAGGTGGTCCCCCCGAAGCAAAGTCAGCACTAGCAGCTGCTAGCTCGGGCGATACAGGATCCAAGGAAGAGCTCTGGCAACACAATCGGCAGTGCTACAACTGCGGGGAGATGGGCCATCATCGATATGCTTGTACCAAACCACCTAAGGAGGGAGACTCAGGTGGTAGACGAGGACGAGAATATATTGGACGTGGACGTGGTCGAGGAGGCCGAGGAGGCGGCCGAGGAGGCTATCGGACAAACTTGCTGGTGGCAGAAGGGAATGGGGGAGCTGGTGGCACCTTTACTGAGGAGGATCATACACTGCTGGACCTGCTGGAGAGAAAACAGAGAGCGTCGACCGAAGGAGACAGTGCGTACTTCCTTTGAGAAAGAACGATTCCCTCGTTATCTCGAGCAACTCCTTGCCAAGCATCTTCGTGGGCTACTCAGCGACTCAGAAGGGATATGTGTGCTGGAGTCCAGTAGAGAAAAAGAAGTTCGTTAGTATGGATGTCCACTTCCGAGAGCATGGGCCATATTACCGCCAGGAGGGAACTTCGCACAATACGCCTAATACTACCAGTATAAGGCGAGAGGGAGAGATGGAGAACTTGATGGTAACCGATCTAGAAGTATGGCATAGAGGCACGGTTGAGGAGAAACATGAAGGTGAAGCAGAACAGGGGGAGGAGATAAGAAGTATCAGGCCTACGGCTCAGGGGGAGTTACTTACCTACAGCAGGAGAGAGAAGCAAACTGCAGGACCAGTACCTACAGTGCCAGTGCTAAGTCCCTTGCATACGTCTGTCCCAACTCCTGAGACACCACCATCCTCCTCATCTACACCACCACCCTCCTCAGGTGATATCATCCCTCCTACTTCTCCTATACTACTTTACCTACACGAAGGACTACTCGCAGTAATGCAGAAAATTTTCTGGACAGATATGGTTGGGACATTGCTAAGTTTGTTTCTTATGATCATATCTCTTCTTCTCATGGAGCATTTATAGCATCTTTTCGTAAGCAGATCCAGTGCGTACTTCCTTTGAGAAAGAACGATTCCCTCATTATCTCGAGCAATCTCAATCCCAAGGAAGTATTGAAGAGGGCCAAGATCCTTCACCTCGAACTCCTTGCCAAGCATCTTCGTGGGCTACTCAGCTACTCAGAAGGGATATGTGTGCTGGAGTCCAGTAGAGAAGAAGAAGTTCGTTAGTATGGATGTCCACTTCCGAGAGCATGAGTCATATTACCGCCAGGAGGGAACTTCGCACAACACGCCTAATACTACCAGTATAAGGCGAGAGGGGGAGATGGAGAACTTGGTGGTAACCGATCTAGAAGTATGGCATAGAGGCACGGTTGAGGAGAAACATGAAGGTGAAACAGAACAGGGGGAGGAGATAAGAAGATAAGAAGTATCAGGCCTACGGCTCAGGGGGAGTTACTTACCTACAGCAGGAGAGAGAAGCAAACTGCAGGACCAGTACCTACAGTGCCAGTGCTAAGTTCCTTGCATGCGTATGTCCCAACTCCTGAGACACCACCATCCTCCTCATCTACACCACCACCCTCCTCAGGTGATATCATCCCTCCTACTTCTCCTATACCACTACCTACACGAAGGACTACTCGCAGTAATGCGAGAAATCCTTCGGACAGATATGGTTGAGACCTTGCTAAGTTTGTTTCTTATGATCATATCTCTTCTTTTCATGGAACATTTATAGCATCTTTGGATAGTATTACTGTACCTAACAATTGGCAAGTTGCCAAGAACGGTCCAAAGTGGAAAGCGGCAATGCATGAGTTGGGAGCTCTGGAAAAGAACCATACTTGGGAGCTGGTGAGACTGCCAGAAAGAAAAAGAACAGTCGGATGCAAATGAATTTTTACTGTAAAGCAGAACCCAGATGGACAGGTTGAGCACTATAAAGCTCGACTGGTGGCAAAAGGATACAGTCAGACGTACGGCATCGACTATGACGAGACCTTTGCACCAGTAGCGAAGATGAGCACGTCAGGACCTTGATCTCCCTGGCAGCCAATGGAGGGTGGAAGCTACACCAACTGGATGTGAAGAATGCATTTCTTCATGGGGATCGAGTGGAGGAGGTGTACATGGAGATACCACCAGGATTCGGTACCAAACAGGCAGAAGGCAAGGTCTGCAGACTGAAGAAGTCCCTCTATGGACTGAAGCAGTCTCCTCGAGCATGGTTTGACAGGTTCATGAGAGCAATGATAGGGATGGGATATCAGCAGATCAATGCTGATCACACTGTCTTCTTCAGACGAAGTGGAGGCCATATCACCATGCTTGCGGTATATGTAGATGATATGATTATCACAGGCGATGATGAGCAGGAGATCGCCCAACTCAAAGGAAAGCTTGGCAAGGAGTTCGAGGTGAAGGATCTTGGCCCTCTTCGATACTTCCTTGGGATTGAGATTACTCGAGATAATGAGAGAATCGTTCTTTCTCAAAGGAAGTACGCACTGGACCTGCTTACGGAAACGATGATGATGGGATGCAAACCAGCTACGACACCGATAAACCAGAAGTTCAAACTGGATGCTGAAGCTGGAGAACCAGTTGACCGAGATAGATATCAGAGATTGGTGGACAAATTGATCTACTTGAGCCACACTCGACCTGATATCAGCTTTGCGGTCAGTGTAGTGAGCTGCTACATGCATGACCCCCGGAAGGATTACATGGACGCAGTATACCAGATTCTGAGATACTTGAAGGGAGCTCCCGGGAAGGGACTGATCTTCAGAAGAAATAATCATGTAAGCATCGAGGGCTATTGTGATTATGACTGGGCTAGCTGTGCTGACGACAGGAGATCCACATCGGGCTACTGCATATTTGTAGGAGGCAACTTGGTCTCTTGGAGGAGTAAGAAGCAGTCAGTGGTGGCCAGATCAACAGCTGAAGCATAGTATAGAGCTATGGCCTTTGGAGTCACAGAACTATTGCGGTTGAAGAATATGCTGACGGAGCTAAAGCTGGACCAGGGAGCCAAGATGAAGCTATGGTGTGACAACCAGTCAGCTATTAGTATTGCCAACAATCCAGTGCAGCATGACAGGACCAAACATATCGAGATTGACAGATTCTTCATCAAAGAAAAGCTGAAGAAAGGAGTACTAGAACTGGACTACGTTCCAACCAAAGATCAGGTAGCAGACGGACTGACAAAGGGGCTTATAGTTCTATCAGCATGATGAGAGGATGTGACAAGATGGGTTTAGTGAATATCTTTCGCCCATCTTGAGGGGGTGTTGATATATGTGTTAAGTGTTATTGGGCTTTAGTCCCACATTGCCTAGATTGATAGGAGAGGAGGTTAGCCTCTCCTATATATATGTAGTCTCTATTCCAATAATAATCAATCACTTAAAATCTCTACAGCCATTCATGCATAAGGCAGAAAAAAGAAACAGGTTATGCTCTAGTATTGTGTTAATTATTGTTGCTTTCATATTAATGAAACTTGGCTGGATCTCTTTGATCACATCCTTTTCTAAAACCAGAAAAGAACTTGCAGGAGGCAGCAATGGTTTGATCTAGTTCATATTATTACTAATACACATCCAGATGAGCCATTCACAATCATGTCAGTAAATTAACTACATGGGTCACAATAGTACAATTATACTTATGCACATACCATTATTTCCCTTTTAGTTGATTAAACTAGTTCAAGAGGTAAAAATACTTAAAACTTCAGTGATTCCTGGCATTCACAAAGAAACTAAAAAGAAAATTCTGAATGAACTTATTGCTTTCAGTGTACATCAGGAGCAAGTTTGATGATACTCAAAAGTACAGCATCAAGGGCAAAGGACTATAAAATATCACATCTTCTGGATGGTGAGTTTAGTGACAGCAAAACACTAGTTAACATGTCGACCATGGTTAATGTAAATTTATATGTTAATAACCACAAACATTCATATTCTAGGATCACAAAAATGTTATTTTTTCATACAAGATAATAGAGTAGCAAGCCTCCTGTTATGCAAGATCAATGATAAAACTGTGTAATAATATATGAATAAAACAAAATGATATAGAATGACATTATAAAACCACATGCAGAATGGATAAGTTGTTCTGGAAACTAACCTTTTCCGAAAAAAAAGCGTAAACCTTTCTCGGGATAGTCAGCTTCATAGGTCTCCCCTAACAAAGGATTGAATGGTTTGCAAGGTCGACCATCAGAACAAGCATACCCAGAGACTGCGAAGGCAGCGACATTCAGAATTCTCATGAGACTGTTTCCCTAAATAAAAAGGGCATACATTCTTAGTATAAGCAAAAAATAAAACCTATTGATAGTTAGCACATGAATACTAGTTTAAGAATAGACGCATACTTATAGATTTACAAGTATGAACATGAATTTGTAGTTATCTTGTTTTACGACTATATTAGCAGGATTATAATAAAATTTCAGGAAAGAATAGTCCGCATGGATGCAACAAAATTTATCCTCTATCTATATCGGACGAAGATACTCAAAGGCGCACTTGGGACGTAAAGGGTCCATGTTGCCCGAGGCGCAAGGCGCACTTAAGGCGCGCGTCCGAGTGAAGCAAGGCGCAAAATTTAAAAAATAAATAAATATACATACATAAATAAATAAATTAGTAATGTAAGAAATAAAATCAAATAGCATATTAAAACCAACATAACATGTTAAAACATAACCAAGTAAACTAGCAGAGCAATAATAGTAGTAGCAGTCAACAGAACTAATAAGAGTTTATATTCTTTCTACCACGTTTTTAGTCAATTTTAGTTTTTTCTAGTTCAACTGTAACCAACTTTGGTAACCGTGTAAATCCATTTGTATGAGGTAAGGATTATTTCCATGCCTCAAAGTTTTTTGTATGTATATATAAAAAAAATATAAGGCGCGTCTTTCTTGGTTGTGCCTTACTGAAAGACGCACCTTAGGCGTGCCCTGGTCGCGCCCAAAGAAAGGCGCCTCGCCTAGTGAGGTGCGAGGCACAGCTACTGCGTCTTTTTGCGAGGCGCGTCTTTGACTACCATGTATCAAACAAGCCCTTGGGGATTCACAAGTAACTAACTGTTAATATTTCATCACCAGAGTAGTAAACACTAGTGTCTACTATTTTGGGCACACACACACACTTCATATCCAACTTTAGGCAATATGTAATGACAGTTTAATATGAAATAGCGATAAGACCAACAACAGAAAAGCTTTTATCCTGAACTTTGTTTATGGGCATATCGATCCTTTTCTTCTATTTAGTTCGGTAAAGCGCATCTCTTCTTAGTTCGTGGATGCCAATGCCATCACCTCCTCTTCTTCCTCCTCCCTGGTCGGCCTCTGCTACTGGATCCTTCTCTTCTTCCACCTTCTCCCTCCCACGTCATCATCGCCCTCACCATCTCCCTGTTTGTCTGCTCTCCCGTCGACCGCACGCCCATGCCATACTCACCTGCACCTCCTCCTCCCTGGCGAACTGCTCTGTCGTCGATTGTTGCCACCGACCGCACAAGACAGTCAGTTTTAACTGGGTTTACCATTACTCGAGGGGCGGGTACTGTCAAGCTTTAAGGGGTCGACCCGAAACCTATAGACTTAAAGAACATATCCGGTAATTAGAAAATGACATGGAAAAGGATATTCCTTCTCAATATCCCAAAAGATGCTAAATCCTCTAGTAGTGTGAAGTCTAATGGAGCTGCTTAAATACTCAAGACATAGGTTTCAAAAAATACTAGCCATGACTTCCTCCTGTGGATCAGTTGTGACATAAAAACAATAAGGGATGCTAGGTACAAGGTATATGACCATAGTTTTGCATGTCCATTCTCAGCCAACCTAAGTGTGACCATGAACCGTGACCCAAGTAATGACGATTTTTCTTGATATAAGTATCAGCAGAAAGTATCAAGATTGCCACATATCAATATTTACAGAAGCGTATTTTGATGTTAATAAGTCGATTTCACATTACCAACTAAATGCAAAAGATGGCATTTGCGGGACCAAAAGGGGATACTTCAACAGTATCATCTATGACATACCATTTAAAAATATAACTAAGAAGAACTGATTTATTTATCATTAGCTAACAATGAATCAATAAATTGTTCTTAGCCAAAGATGACATTTGTGAGATTGGGGGGATACATTACCAGGATCAACTATGACATGAATAATCTAACCCTCATTAGCAAACAACAAGAATCTGTTAAAAGTTACAAAGTTACTGGGGAACACCAATCTAGTATTGCACACTCAGAAACTTCCAGTTTAAACATTGAAATATATTAGATGGAAATAATAGCCTATGAGTCCAACAAATTTTCTATAGGCAGTCAAATGAATCGTAAGTACGACACTTACCATCTTCCCATACTCATATGCTCGATCCAAGAGATATGAGTATTCCATGTCCTCAAAACACTTCTGAAGGGATGACAGAGGTTCATTGAAGTAAACTGGAAGACATACTCGTGTAAGATCCTTTCCAACATTATCTTTGATAATTGACCACAGACTCACACCCTTTTCTCTCTCAACAGGTTCTGGCAATTTCTTACGTCTTTCGACATGAGGAAACATATGATGCACATTAGGTTCTGTTTCAACCTGCAGCTTCTTTATATCACTTGACTGACTCTCACTTAGGCAAATCTCATTGGCGTTGTCCGTGAGTAGTGAAACAGCTTCAGCAACAGGACTTTCAATAAAACCCTCATTTGAATCAAAGAAATAAGGCTCTCCATCTGAAGAATCGTCAAGGTCTTGTTTTTCAACTTCATCTGATGATTCTGTTGTACTATACTCTGATTGAAATTTAGACATGAGATGAGCAACAAAAAGGGTCAATAAAAGAGTACATGCCAAGTAGGAAAAATAACATGCAGTAGTTATTATGGACAAATCTCATCCATGCCAGCTGTATCCAGTCAACTAGAAGTATGAAGTAATTGTCAAACTAAGTAAAAAAAGAGAGAAATTCCAATTTATGATAACAGAAACAACCCTCTTTCATCATCTTTTTTTATATCTATATATATCACTGAGTTCAAAGAGGTATCTTTTCCCTGTAGAGACAGTGGCCAGTTGCAGAAAATAAGGTAACTAGATGTATGATGAACATCATCATACATGATCATTATCCACGATTATTTCTGGCAACACGGGCTTTGCTTAGCATGACACAGTCAAAAAGCTCCCAAAAGAATCAATCTAGTTTTACACCTAGCAGTCAACTTTACACTAAAGATCCCATATTACTAAAAGGAAACCATGTACAACAGAGGGCATTGACATAAATCTGCAAGAGCATTTGTCGTGCAAACAGGGACAAAATCCTCCAAGTGCCTTAGACTCTAGATGAAGAGGGAAGATTAAAAGGCAACACTAGTGACTTCATGATCACGTACAAAGCTCTTGTTAGGTGATAAAGTTTTACGCACTAGTTTCTAGATATTTAGATAACACAATAACAAAACTAACAAAACTTGCTTCCTTTCAGACTTTGGAAGGTCAACTAGTGATCACATTTATAATGATCATGCATTGTTGTCTCAAGAACCACGAAGGTAAAGTGTATCCAATAAATGTGATCACTCCCCTAAAGCAACATAATCAATTGCATATGTAATAGTTACCGGGTACCTAAACTCCCAAATAATCCATTCTGTGTACGAGCATTCCAGTTCGGGGTACATTTTGTATAAATGATCCAAGTCGTTTGGCATTTTATTTTATGGTTTATTTGCATGTTTTGATTTGGCACGATTGTATCATTTTATTTTATTCGCAATACTTTGTTCTAAATTGATATATGAATAGGAAGAGTCAAGTTCTACATCATACTGAATGAAGTAATGAGTTTGAATTTTCTTATGTTCTACATAATTTTTTTTTTTCGTATATGACAATTATCTAGCCAAATTTGAACAACTAGTATCAATCCAGTTAGGAGTTTAAAGTGTACTGCAAATCGAATCGACAAACCAACTCACCCTGCCCCTCTTGTACTAAAAATGAAGACAACTAGGATACCAATGTTCCTAAATCCGTACCAAGTGTTAGCCCAATGATTAAATTGAGTTTTTGATTATGGTTAATCGATTAAGTTTGGTATATGAAATCACTAATGATCATGCTATCATTATAGTGTCTATACTTAAACTTAGCATAGTCTTAATGTGCTTTAATGAAATCATACTTGCTACTATGCGTATTGTTTTGTTCGTCTAACGTATTTTTTCAGAAAAAAGCAATAAGCAAGATTAATTATGAACATATACAATGAAACAATAATGATGGACCAAAGACATGCTAGCCTAAAGATTTTTTTGAACCATCCACGACGTCTCCGGGGCCACGCACTCGAGGGTTCCTCTACCCAGTTAGCGAACGAGGGTCGAGAGGGCAACGCTCCTCGTGGGGCTTCGCGGGCGAAGCTCCCGAAAAGTATTCAAATTTTCAGACCTGGTTAACTTCGGACAACTGACATCAAGGAAAAAACCACCATTCATACAAAGGAAGAAGCCAGGCTATCAAGACTTCGTACTCTATGTAATCTTTCTTTATTCTCGAGTCTTTAGGTATATTTGTAACTCAATAGAGAAAGACAAATGAGAGCTAAACCAAAACCCAACCAAATATCAAAGTTCTAAAACTGTGGTATCATACCAGTATACCGACAATATGCCGCTTGAAGCAATACCGACGGTATATTAAATATTTAGCCGTTTGAAACAGCAAGTCCAAGTGATCACAAACGACATACCGGCGGTATGTGGCAATATACCGACGATATACTGATGTAACCGATCAACCTACTTTTGGCGCATTAATTGCAACGCAACTGCTAGAAAATTAGTCGTTTATAGTCGTTACTGTACAGAGCGGTATACCGATAGTATACTGCCTGCATAGTAACTTTTGGGGTGTTTTTGACTTGTTATATAAATTAAAGTTGGTCCCATTCATTCACACTTCTTGGAACTTTAACTTTTTACCCAATACTCCAAAACCTCTTCACATATACAAGATTTTTCATTTGCCAATCATATTGAGATAGAGTTGTATTGAGTTGTAAAGTGAGATCTTCTATTGTTTGTGAAAAGATCAAAATTCTTTCTTATAAGAGGTTGAAGTCCGAAAATTTTCGTATCAAAGTTTGTGTAGACGTCGACGAACCTTCGGATCAAAGCTCGTTTGTAAAAAAATCGACGATCGAACTAAAGCTAGTGTGTAATTATTTGTGATAATAGTGGATTAAAGCCGAAGAGAATTTCGGGACTGGAGTGTCTCAAGGAGGAGACCAAGATATACCGGATGTTGGTATACTGGCCTCATTTCTAACACTAAGTTTTAAATTGCCTATTAGCATTCATAATTTTGTTTTATTATTAGTTAAACGCTATTCACCCACCTCCTCTAGGGTGCTTTCACCATGACCCAAGACATGCCACGTTCCAAATAACTATGGTGATAGTGAAATGGCAAAATTATAAGAGTAACTCAATTTTGGGTTAACATAATGGTGTTCACCACCGCCTTTGAAAAGCTTAGCCATAGGTGTAGGAACAAAAAAGCAGCCTCCAAGTCCAATTGTCGAGAATGTCCAATAAATACAAATGTGTATTACTCTGTAAGTATATGACGTGACAGATAGACACAATGGATGAGGCATATCTACAATCTAGACACAAAAAATTCCATAAAGTAGGAAGGAGACGTACTCCAAACATATTTTGTGTCGTATTGCATCATGTCAATATTGGGTACACATCAAACACGATATGGACACTTCAAATAAACTAGGAGAAGCCAAAGTTAGTGTCGTGCCAGTGTCGCCATTTGCATCATGTCATATCTTATTTGTATCCGTGCAACCACTAGCGGATCCAGGATTATAATTCACTGGGGGCACAATTATAAAGGGGTTCGGAGATAACGCCTTCAAAAAAATTTCTAGAGTATAATAATATATTAAAAATAAAAGTTCACTGCCCCCCAGTGCCTACACTATGGATCCGCCACTGCGTGCAACATAGCATTTAACAAATCTCAAAATGTCTCATCCCTCCATAAAACCTTGATATTCAGTAGTAAGTCATCTTGGGAGAAAAGCAGGGATATTAGATACATAAATACAGATCTAAAGGAAACTTGATAAGAAGTTCAAATGGCATAAAAGAAGTACATAGACATTAATGATAACCCACGCCTCTAGAATTGAGCATATTTTTTATTGCTCAAGAATTCTCACTAAACATTATCTTGTTAGAACGTGGATAAACCCAAATCATGGATGAATTCGCTAGGCTCTAAGGCCAAATATACATAGTAAGTATTACAAGAAGGCTTGAAAGAGAGAAGCAGAAGAAGACGAAAACAAAAGTACTTGTACCAAGCGAATACTAAGCTATTCTTTAACACCCCCAAGGGGTCAACCGACAAGAGTTTGTCAAGAAGAAAGGAGCTAGATGGTGTGGGCCTTGGCGAAAGATCAGCAATCTGCTTTCTGACGTGGCAATGGAAGGGATATATTCCTACTAATGATGGTGCACGAAGTTGCATTTCAACCCAATGTGTTTCGTGATCTCGTGAAATAACCGAATACGGGATTGCCAAATATCTGGACTGCGTAGGTTTTGTCACAGTGTAAGTGTTTGAGAAATCGATGATACATAGTTATGACTTATGAGGCCAAAACAACATATATCAGTTACATATCATTTTGGCAAAAATCGGCCGATATATTAGCCGAAATCCGATATATCCGCATATCACCAGATCTTTGCTTTTGTTGCTTTTGGTTACATCATCTCTCCTCCTCCACTCTCCAATTCTGCAATCGATCATATCACTAAAAAATCACAAGCCTTACTCGCCAAAAAATCCCTCTTTTCGACCCACTCCGTGCAAATCTACGGTTTCCTTGTGGTTTTTTTTCATGCAGTCAGGCTCGCTTCACTCTACATGCATCTCCTTCCGTTAAAGCCCTCAGCTTCCGTTTTGGAAAAATCGCCTATCCGACCAATTCGAGCTCTTTATGAGGTTTTGGGTGCTGGTGGCGGAATCATGGGTTGAAAAGACTCCAATTTGAGAAGTTCTGGCAGCGGTGGTGTTCGTGGGCTCAATTCGAGGAGTTCCTCGTTCAGGTTTGTTGATTCTCCCAATTCTCAAGTTTTAGAAGGTGAATTGTTGGATTATGAAGGAAAAATGATGAATTGTGATAAAGTTAGCAAAGCAAACTAGCTCTTGATGTGTGGGTAAAGTAGAATAATTAGTTTCACATTTGATTACCTATTGATTGCTTATAATATGGAGTTATCCATGTTTCCCCCCTGAAATTTCAGGAGCTCGATTACCAATTTAAGTAAATTGATGAATTTTGTAGTTAGTGAAGCAAATTAGCTCTTGTTTGTGGTTGGATATTATGTAAAATAATTGATAAAGTAGTCTATTTTCTTTGTGGATGTTTCTTCTAGTCTCTTGCTAGTTGTTCCATTTCTGTCTCTATTTTATGGATGTTTTGATAATACATTTAGTATATATAATATATAATATATTTATTGATATCCGTTATTCCAATATATTTCCGATATTTGGCATCTTATATCTCGAAACCCAAACCGATATCAGATATCTCGAACATTGCACGGTACGGAGGACTGGCAAGTGGCAACAAGAAGAGGAATTCTTACATTCGCAAGGTGGGACAGGAACCAAGTGATTTTAGCAGTAGTAGCAACCATGGCACAATACTCGGCCAGTAGTAGCAACCATGGCACAATACTCGGCCGGTAGTAGCCTTACTGGAGTGAGACACAATATCCTCGTAACATCTTCTTTGATTTACAAGAGATCAAAGAATCACCAATAAACAAAAGACGGTGGTAGATTGTTGATCAATGATATCACTAACCTAGTCAGCATCAATATAAGTACGAAATTAAAACGGTGAGGATGCAGGAAAGAATATGGATTTGTGCTTGTAGATCGAATAAAATCCTACGCAGAGCAATATAATGACTAGTGCAAAGAGCCGATACAGTGGCTAAAAATGTAATAATATGAAGGGCACGAGAGATGTCTGAACTACTGATAGCAAAATGAACCATACTGTCAACCAACTATATATAGTGCTAGAGATATAATGACACAGATGAGGTAGACTCTCGCGAGAGGCCATAGCTTGACATTTATCAGCTGGTTCGGTCAAGAACCTTGACAATAAACTTCCAGTAAGATAGAAAATAGCCTCACACAGAAAGGTCAACATTTAGACCAAGAACTGAAGAAAGTAATAAAGCAGACCAGGATCTTCAATCGCAAATTGTCGATGGAAGTGCTGTTCGACTTGCACGATGTTATTTGAGTCTACCAGAATAACCATAACATTAACATCGAGTATAGGGAAGATAGAACACGGTAGAATTCTTAGGGATTATGGTTAACCAGTGTTGTTAAGGCGCCGCGCAGGTTCCAAAAGGTGAGAGGCGATGTTTCATTGCCTAATCCAAAGAAAGGTGAGGTATCTTCTCTAGACGACGGCTAGGCGAGAAAGGTGCCAAAGGTGAGATTAGGCGAATGGATAATTAGGCAATGCCTAGACATGTTGGGTGTTTTATGAAGCTTTTTAGGCTTTTTTTTTTCGGATTTTATAAATTTTATACAATTGATTGGTTTTATTGATTTTAAAGTTGTATGCTTAAGTTTTAATAGCCCAAATACTTTTTTTTTTAAAGTTTCAACACTATAAATAACTAACTAACAGTGTTCTAAAATTCGCTAGGCGGATTCAGTGTGGCGGAGAGCCATCTAGCGTCTAGGACGTCTAGGTAGTCGAACATTTTTTTTAATTTGAATTTAAATTTTGAAATACATAATATAAATTTAAAATTTGACATCCAAACATGTTCTAAATCCATAATACAATTCATAATTTTTTTTTGGAATTTGAAACATATATTACAAATTTGAAATTTCAATCTTCTCAATCCGATCCAATCTTAAAATTCAAACAACACTTCCACAATACAACTAAGCATAAAAAATTAAAAAAAAAACTCAAAATCCACACAACCGCAAAGGCCCAAATAGGGGCCGAATGGGCGCACAGGGGGGGGGGGGGGCGGGGGGGGGGGGGGGGGGGGGGGGGGGGCGAACAAGGGGTTTTTGGTTCGGCCGACGGCTGTCTAGCGCCTAGGCGGCCGCCTAGGCCGATTTTTAGAATACTGCTAACTAAATAGACATAGGTCAAAAAGAAAAGGAGACGAGATTGAGTAGGATGAAAATTTCATTTCTGATGATGATATTGATGATAATGTTCAAGACGATCTCTTATACTTAGATGATGAACATGAATGATGGATGATGAAGTAGGAAGATGAAAAAGAATTTGTTAAATAATTTAGAAATGTGGAATATTGATTCATTAATATCTTATGTGTGATGTTATTGTGTTTAAACTTAAGGTTGGGTTTCATAAATTATTTAGGATCTTGTTAAGTTACTTTGTTGTTTTTTATTGGTAATTTAGTATTCTTTTTCTTTACTCTTTTTTATTTATTGTCTAAAAACTCAAGGTCGATGAATTCTTAGGGATATATGTCTAATTTGGACAACCTAACATGAGCTACAAAAGTGACAAAAGGTGTTATGAAAAGAAAAATCGAGAAGTTGCCCATGTGGCACTTTTGTTCATCGGACGAGACTAGGGGTACCTAGGCGCTCCCATACAATAAGGCGAGGGAGCTTGCCTAGAGCTTTTTAAAACATTGTGGTTAACCCAATGAAACAAACAACAGTAGTGAATCTAAAACCCATGCTCAGGGATCCTACTTTAGGCCGTATAATACCTTGTGAAGATGACAGATCTATCCGGGAAGGGAGAGCAAGGTAATCCAAGATGAGGTGCCATATAGTCATTCCCAGCCAACCATAAATAAAATCATTCTTCACATCTATTTGATAAATAGGACAGGAACAAACAGAAGCATCGACCAAAAGAGTGCATATTGCAGTATTTTAGGTAGAAAAATAAAATCTTTTGTCATAGTTATGCCTCATACCTATCATTGATGACATTATGCAAATGTTTTTATCTTATAAACCCATTTGCAGTTGATAGGAGACTTCCTAGATAGCTAGGATGTGAGATTCTAATTGTGAATCTTCTAGAAGGCTTGAAGCTCGTCCGACATAGCAGGGCTTATGTTAGGGTGGGGAAGGCGAAAAAGGATATCATGGTCGGGTGGTTAGGGTGGAGGCACAGGGGTTAAATGCAGCTGGGGACCGAGCTTGTGTTAGGATATTGAAGGCAATGGAAGATATAGGTCTTAAGTTTCGGTAGGGATAGAGGGGGCTAAAGGTAGCTGCGGATAGGCCTCAGATTAGGGTGGGGAAGGCAATGGAGATGATCAGGCTTGGCTTTTGGTGTGGGAAGTGGCATGGCAAAGCTAAGGTAGGCTGGAGATCAGCCTAGAGGAGGCGGCAGGTAAGGTTAGGATCAGCAAGGAGGCAACATAGTGGGGTTGTCTGCCAGAGTCTGTTAGGGTCGATGTAGGGTTGTTAGGGTTTTTATTGGGCTAAAACAAATTTTATTGAATGGTAAAAGGCAGATTCCCATATACCATGCTAGAATATAGAGTGGTGACTTGGGAAAACCCCCAAGTCATGAGATGCTTTCATTAGCCTCTAAGGCCGACTATACGGTAAGAATTAAGAGAAGGGTTCGTGTTCCTCTCTTTATCCTATGTGGGACTAAACAGGAGCACAAAAGGACAAAATAATATACAACTAGTATTACTAAGTTGATAGTACTATGCTTTACCATAACTTGTTTTGTAAATATTTTTGACATATGTGACTTGAGGAAAGAGAACATAAAGAAAAACATGGCATACCACTGTATTTTTCGTGTCCAGAGCTAGAAAATTCATGCTTCATTAGCTGCAGTGGACCCACACAAATATTGGTATTCTCGTCGTCAACATTGGCTCCCTGCATATAAGAACTCAAAAGTTTTTTAAAGATTGCTATATAGTGTAGTAAATAGATATCTAATTATTGTAAATAGATATCCAATTACAAAAACAACATGATTATCAGAAGCAGGCAAACCATAATATACCTATGATAGGGATAAAGTGAAGTCATGACTATTCACACACATGCTGGCCCAATTCATCGCCATGATAAGCCATGTTATGGACCACTGGGAGGTTTGACATGGAGAAAAAATGTTTGACACACAACAACCATGTTCGAGCAAGTATCATGTTGATTATAGACACATGCCAAACAGAAAAAGTCTTCCTGAGGCATGGTCCTGCATCATAGGTCAAGGTTTTCCCTAGCACATAGACAGGTGAATGGCCTTATGCAAAGGTCGGGTAGAAATAGCTTAGCAAATAACTGTACACAAAAATCTAGATTCTACCATGTTAAGAGGATATAGAATATGATCATTCACAAGCCCTCCCCTCAGAATCAGGTTAGCCATGGAGCATGAGAAAGCTCCACAAAATTGTTCACAAAGATTTATTAGGAGCTGGCTGTCAACCTGACCCACTGCTGGTAACAAATTCTAGCTAAGGTAGATAAGGTGAAGAGTCCGACTTGGTGTAAAACCTAGAAGACCAGTTGGCAGACAGGCAAACCTACATTAGGGCTCATGCAAAAAACAAGCACCCTCCAAGTTTCCTCCCATGACCAGAAAAGAGTAGAGATTAAATGTTAAGATGATTCCTATAATGGATTCTCTTTACCCCCATCACTGTATATACAAAAAAAAAATCCTTCTTCTGCAGCAGTTGTTTTTATACGTTCAACCGACAAATATTGACACTACGAAGCTATTGAGGCAAAAATACATGATGTTCAAATGAAGAGCTCCTGAAACACAAAAAAGAAATCACCTCCAATTGTTGATGGAATGTACCAAGCAGGTTGAGATGCTCTTCGTACTGAAGCTTCAATTGTCTGCGAAAATCTGAAAATTCAGACAGCACAATCTGCTCACAATCCTTGATAAGTTCCTCGTCGAGACCCTCAGAATGCATCCTATCTCTAAGTTTTTTGGTTGAAAATGATGCATCATGTTGGTTAAGGGATAACTTGTCATTCAAGCAAAATTTGCTTCTTGCAGAGACCAAAGCTTCAATCCAGGCCACACGGTCTTCCTTTGTATCAGTTCTCAGATGAAGAGTTTTTGTTGGGGAAAATATGTAGAATCGTCTTTCATCGGACTTGCTTTCACGGAAGGCTGATATCTACTCCGAAAAATTAAATTAACTTCAAAAAAAATATAATTTACACAAAAGAAGGAAGGAACGCCATGATATTTTTGTTAATATGGATTTCTATGTTCTTTTTACTAAAATGCAAGTATGCACTTTATGAACATAATACTTACCCATTATATATATACATTTTTATATGGAGAAGATAAATTGGGAGACAGTTATTGTTAACAGTTAGATATAAAATACTATGATAGTCAGTTAATTACATGTAAAATAATTTGAAAGCATCAAAAGAAAGCACTGAACGACTGTATATGAATTAAAAGGAGGAAGCATGATATGGTCTTTCCCAAGCCTATGGTCTGTCTACAAGAATCCTATCCTTCCTGTTTTACCAAATTTAAAATTTTGGTCAAATTAACATCCACAATATCTTTCCTACTTTTAGGTCTCTCTTTAAATTGCACAATCATGATCCAATCACTCCTTGCAACAAGCATACCTGTCAGTTGGTCTCCGCTGGATGCATCAAACCATCTTGAAAGATGGTCCCTCAGCTTATCTTACATCTATTCTACCTATGAATTCCTAAAAAATGTATATTAGGCTATTTCATACTCTCAAATTCTCAACCCATGACAGATCACCTATTAATCAGAATATGTGATCGACTTTGCAACTATGTGAGCACCTTGAAATTTTGTTGTTACCATGTTCAGTAAATGATATCTGTTATAGATGTTACTTTCATGATTCCCAACCACCATTTTGTTGTTGTCAGTGAAATTTTAGCTTCTTTGTTTAAATGATATACACTCAGACAGTTGCATGTTCAAAACGTGACAAAAGAAAATCATCGCCCAATATGGTAATTCATAGAGAAGCCTCATGGAGCCAAGGCAGCATTATATATAGACACAGACACTCAACCCTCACCAGTGCTCCAAAGTTTGGATCTAGTGGCAAGAAAATGTAATAAATTGGTATCATCGCACATGGTCTGATTGGCCCTTTCAGAATACAGGTCGTGTTCCTGACTTGGTTAGCAAGCGATTTGTGATATTCACCTAGTCTAATCCTAGTTGTGTTCTTTAATGAGTATTTTCTTCAGCGTCCAAAGTCCTAAACTGGAGATTTTTCCATTGTTGCATATGCTGTCACAGGCCTAACAGGAGAAGGGATGGTGATGTAGCTGATGGGCATTGAACTCAAGACCTTTTGCCTATAAGCTCATCAATTTACCAACTAGGCTAGCATTTGTCTATAAGTTCGTCGTTAAAGAAGCTAAAATAATTATATGACAAACAAAGACTGTACAAAAGAAAACCTAAAACTCAAGACTTAGGGGGAGTGGCCGCTCCCCCACGCCTATGGTCAGTCCGCCAGTGTGTCTACCCCTAATTGGTGGAAGAAATAATATTTGCAGAATAACCAATATAGGAGTGTCATCTTATTAATATTGATCAAGAATACATTGATAGATTTCATATAGAAAAAGTCTAATAAGCTAATAATTAAATATACTCAATACTGAAACTCGATATGGAAAGGTTGAGCTGAGACTCATTCTATAAATATAGATCGAATCTGATTAATTTAACGGACCCAAACCTATTACTTCTAAATTAGACTGAAAACATATAACATTCTTCTAGATTCCCTCTCAAGTTAAACATGTTGGAAAACATGTGCAACTTGCAAAAGAAAGAACGAATCGCACTCGGCATCATCGACTACGAAGAAGAAGAACAAGAAGATTGAGGGAGAAGAGGTCGTACACGAATGACAAATGAATGACGGTTGTGATCGTTGAAACGGTTATATGAGACGTCAGCAAGGGAGGCGACCAACACAGCAGCTAGGAAGGTGGTCAGCATGACTGTGAGGAGGCAGCTAGACTGGCGGCATAAGAGGCCCCCAAAATGGTGGCCAACATGATGCAAGAGAAGCATCCTGCTTGGTGCGAGAGAGGCAGTTGAGTGATGTATTGTTTAACATATGGCTAATTTACCTATAAATACCTCTCACTTTCACGCATTTGCAGGTTGCTACAACGTACTATTTTTGCTAGCACTTTGCTTCGTTGAAGTTTTTCTTAGAATGAGTGGAAGAAAGGATGGGGTGTTTTCTTTTAGGTTTAGGGGCACACCATCCTATAGTAATCACATGATTGGCATGTGACCACCAAATGCGAATGAAAGTTAACAGAGAGTAGTTAATTGTGAATGCTTAAAAGTTCATGGTATTACTAATAAAAATAGTACGGGGAAAACAAGCAAATTGGCCTTATATATTTACATCATCATCATCAACCAAATTATCTTCCATCAGAATGCAACAGTTTTATCTCAAATCATATTTATTGCATGAGGTTTTATTCCTTCATACCAGATTTGCTCCATTTAAATCTAATTAGCTAAATTGATTCTGAATGACAAATTAAAACAAAAATTCAGTTACATTCTCGGTTTCAGTTTTAGCTCATTCCAGACTAAACTATACAATTTCTCATTAATCACTAGGGAAAAATTACTCTTAAACAAGGAGAAATGATATAATTTGAGCAAGACAACCTATGAAAGAAGGAATCAAAAATTGAGTGCACACATGCAAATAACCTTAAACTGTTACCCCGTTGCATATTGTCAAATCCACTTTATATGCACTTTGCTACATTGCATCTTGTCGTACATTTTACGTGCACTTTGCTATGTTGCATCTTGTCATCCCTTTTTTGTGTACTTTGCTACGTTGAATTTCTCTTTGCAATTTGATACTATGACGCCATTAACGAAAACAATAAAAATATTTGACATTAAGACTATTATAGAGAAGGTCGGGAAAGGGTTGCAAGGCTGGAAGCTTGAACTTACGTAGTTCCTTTAGCTCTGTCATCTCAGCTCCAATCACCTCAGTAGTGGCCTGGGACTCCTCTGCCACAGCTAGCTGAGCAATTCCTCGACCTCTACGTCCCCTGTCTCCTTGACCTGCACACCCACCTCTCTGTCCTCTTCCTCCTCGGCTACGACCAGAATTGCGGGGTTGAAAGCAGTTTTAGCCAAACTGCCCTTTCTTTCCGCAATTGTAGCACTTCTTGTCATCGCTGATGGGATCACTAGGAACCACCAACGCCGAGCGGACAGCAGGTGAGGTCTCGCCTTTCATCACCTTTTGTCTGATCTCCTCTTGCTCCATCGATGAGACAACCTCATCCAGGGATGGGAGAGATGGCAGATGACACATTGCTGCCTTTCTAGTCTCAAATTGTGAGTTCAGGCCCTTGGAAAAATGAGCCACATGCCTACGCTCAAGGTACTGCTTCCCAAGGAGGACATCCGCCGAGTTCTGCAATGATAGCGGATCATAATGGTCCAAGTCCGCCCATAAGCAACGTAGTTCCGCTGCATATTGGAGTACTGTCTTCTCCCCCTGTGTGGTAGCATCAATCTTCTCCTTAACTTCCATCATCATCATAAAACTCCCAGGTCCAGAGTACATCCTAGCCAATGTCTTCTAGACATCAGATGCACTGTCGATCGACTCCACCATCCCGGCTATGGATGGAAACACAGAAGTCAGCAGCCAAGAAACCACCAGAGAATTAAGGTGACTCCATGTGCTCCACTCAGCACTCGTCTTATCCTTTGGCTCAGTGCACTCTTCCTTCACATATTTTTCAAGTCCCTTGGTCCGAAGGTTCAGCAGCACCCTCCTAGACCAACTTAGGTAGTTTCTCGTCCCCTCAAGTATGATGTCTTTGGACAGCAACTCTATTTTCTTAATCACCTGCGACGGCACTGGTGCGGACACGACTGTCCCACTGGATGAGGTCTCCTCTAATTTGGCCTTAAACACCCTGGTCACCTCCTCCAGTATATTGTTCAGCGCCTAACAAGTCACAGGTGTTCCCACCTCCACAGTTACACTTATCGCAAACCCAAAACATGGACGAAATCAACGCAACTGAACCCCGAGCCGTGCGCTTACACGCGATTATGGCTTCCTCCAACTATCTGTACACCTCCAAGTTCATGCGGCAGGAGACGATCCAACGAACAACTCGCCTATGCCGGCGTACGACGAAGACAAGGTCAACAGCAGCATACCCTGCTTCCCGATGGGTTCGACGACACCCGCAAGGGAACGCCGATGGCGGGTCGACGGCGAAGAAGAAGGGCGGTGGCGGAGAAGAAGAAAAAGAAGAAAAATAAAATAATGTGGAACTAAAAAGGAGAATCAGAATTTTGACTCTGATACCGTGTAGGAATGAATAATTGATTTATTTATTATTCAAGATGGAGTACATATTTATAGAAGGAGGCTAGCCTCCTCCTCATTTTCTATCCGATGTGGGACTAAATAAGTCCTTATAAATCAAGACACATAACTTTCAAGGTGCATGGCATGACACGTACCTAATTGAAGTGAGGCGCACATTTTTTAATTATTTTAAAACTATAAAAAGCACAATAAAAAATGATTGCTATATCATAATCGATCATTTATTCCATAGTTTTAAATAATTACAAAATTAAAAAAAATCTCACATGAGGGACTGCTAGACTCGACAATGGCAGGAAGTCCGTAAAGGAAGATCGATGCTAGCCTAACAATGAATTGTTTTATATAGTGAGAAAGAAAAATATAAATTAATTCACAAGAAATAAGTTACAAAATAAAAGAGCCCACTTAAGGAAGATAACTAGACTTTGGTAGGAAAATTTCGTCGATGTAGGAAAATCATCGACAAAGACTACATTAAAG
The DNA here is from genome assembly GCA_029216955.1 of Iris pallida. Lineage (NCBI taxonomy): Eukaryota > Viridiplantae > Streptophyta > Magnoliopsida > Asparagales > Iridaceae > Iris > Iris pallida. Next base: position 5,920,539 of record JANAVB010033020.1, on the reverse strand, counting down.
TTATAAAAAAGATAAGATCATGAAAAAAATGTTGAAACTGTAAATTAAAACATAACTTGAACCCTTTGCTTGCAATAAGTTGTTGGGAATCAAGAGATGAGGGTCAACAACGATCGATGAAGAATTGAAATATTCGAGAGATAAAAGAGGATAAAGATGGAATTCTGAAAGTTAAAGCGTGTCAGTAGGTAGTAGGTTAGAATAGGGTGCATGTTACGTATTCATAATTGAGCCAAAACAAAATAAAACCTAAAGTTCATGTTAGTTTACGCAAAGTCGCGCCTCAATGTGTCATGCATCTCATGCCATGACTCGACTAAGGCATGTGCCTCAATGAAGCACAATGCCTCGTGTTACGATGAGGTGCCTTGATGCGCTACGTTGCACCTTGCGCCAATGGTGTGCGCCTCGATAGACCATTAACATCAAGGGAGGGCGAGTCACACGGTGGTATTACTACTCCGTCACTATTGGTGTCATGTGATTGCTCCTCCACTGAAGCTGATGACACACTTGATACTTGATAGAGAGGAGAGAGAGGAAAGGAATAGAAATAATTTTTAGTTTTAGGGACAAAAAACCTAAAACTAGTGATGTGTTTTGCAATGAACTCTATGTGTTGCGGGAGGTTAATGTAGGATACTCGAGTGCAAGGCTCATAAGTTCATGGTAGCATATTGTGTACATGGCTCATAAGTTCATGGTAGCATATTGTGTGCATATTGCACATAATAGTAATATGGATAGCAACTGGTAGAAGTGGTAAAAGTTGGAGGTATAATACCAATTCTACTTTTTTTCATAAATAAATTGTTGCAATCCATATTTATGTTTCAAACAATGTTGGAAAAGTTGGGATCAAAATCACCCTCAATATTTACCGACACCAATTTAATACATGCGACCTAGATGCCATACAATCTCAAATACATATTACTAAAGCAACTAGTTATTACGCATTCTTCAAAAATTCAAATTCTAAATTCACCCTAATGCAAGAATTTATAAACAAATTTTGAGGTATGACAGAGACGAATATCTTAGTAGACTTTTCGATCAGAATCTCCCAAGAACAAATGAAATGCTCAACACATATGTACTGTTGGTAGATTTATATAATGTTGGCTCATTCCTAATAACTCTAGCTTTTCAAAACATTGGTCGACTAATATGGTATCAGAGAATAAGGATTTGGATAAACCACTAGTTAGATGGTATATATATTGTTTTCAAGTGTGATCCTTTATTCAGTGGGTTTCGAGAGTGCACACTCTAACTCATCCATGTGTGAGAAAACACCAGGTTCTCATAGTCTCATGCATAGTTGTCAAAAGCACGTCTAGGCTTGCGCTTAGGCGAAAAGCTCAACACCAAGGGAGGTTGTGCCTCGCTTCAGCTAGGGGCACATCTTGCTTCTGTTGCGTATAGACGACCTTATTTTGTTTACGGGAGATCCACTACCATCATCGACCCTCCCATATGCGATTCAAGCAATGTTAAATCTTCCTTATTTTGTTAGAACAAGTTTGACCTAGAACATAGTAACACAAAATAGTTTTGAGGTCGGTGACGTCTATTTTTCTTCTAATTATACATGTGTCTTACTTCGCTCAGGCGGATGACCCGTTTTTGAGCTTTGCACCCAGGACCCAAAGATCCTTGGCGCCTAAGTCTGCTTGTTCCCCTAGGATAACTATCTATATTCGTGTGCCGCGTATGAGGGTTGTGCTATGCTAATGATTTAATATATAATGTTGATCCGTTCCTAACAACTCTACCTTTTGAGAACATTGGTCAACAAAGAGGACAAGCATAACTTCTAATGTTAAATAAGAGTGACACATGTATTCAAAAGTAAGTTTCTATTAGGCCAAGCTTCATTTGCGGAATCAGGGCTTTGGAAAAGGAAAGTTATTCTTTTTCTGTATCTAGATGTCAAAGGAAAAGAGCAGAAAAGGAAAATGATCCCAAAGTAAAGAAAAATTGGGGAAAATGTTTTCCCACCCAACCCAAGGATTCACTTTCCCTCCCAATTTTTGTGGTCTTTGTTAGCCCCGAAGGCAGATCTAAAGAGTGGAGAGATCCAAGGAAGGCCTAGAGACTTCGCAAGACTCAAAGTCTACTCTCTAACCAACACCAAGAGAGGCGTAGAGAATTCGCAAGACACAAAGTCTACTCTCTAGCCAACTCAAATGAAGCACTAAGAATAGGTTACAAACTGACTTCAAGAAAATGTAAAATACATCAACAAATAGAAAAAAGTGTTCTTCTCTTTTCGTTCGCAGACGTTACAATAAGAAAGAACGAATTACAAGAAGAAACTCAAAAGAAAACTCCAGAGAAACTCTCCTAGCTGGGGTGAACGGGTCACCGGTACTCAAAACAAGATTCGCGCTATTCGCAATCTGCTCCCATGAACTAGCAAGTTCAAGTATGAACTTTTGGAACGCTGTTGATCACTCTTAGAAGAACTTGAAACTCAAAAATCGATGTTGACGCATAAACATTCCTGCCTAGGCGCATAGATTACTGCTTGCCGCATAGACTTTCTGAAAATTTGTAGGCTCACTGCAATCTCTGTTTTTTTTTCACACCTCAAATGGAGAGAGTGCAGCTCTATTTATAGAGCAGACCAGTACCTATGCACGCATGTAAATGCACATGCGCTCCTCGACCAAATCCCACAAAATATGGGCTACAGAGTACTACACGCTGAGAATGCAGCAAACCACACGCTAATAGCGCCGCTTGCGCTGCCTGCATCCAACGGCGCGAAAGCACCACGTATATGTGCTTAGCGCATAGCCGCATAAGCGCATGGTCGCATATGCACATGGCTGCATAGACGCCATGTCTTATACACGCCATGCCGCATATGAGCCTTGTTACATATCACCTGACGCATGCACCGCGCACAGCCTGCGCTTAGTCCCACGCATAGCCGGCAGAACCGTGCATATGCCTCGAGCATGCGCTCGCGCATGTACCCGAGCTAGCAACCATACATGCAACTCGCATAAAAAGAGCGCACAAACGCTATGCGACGATGCTGACGTGCTAAGTGCAAAGTACGCCATCAAAGCGCCACTTTGCGCTCTCCTCCTGAGCCCGAGTCCGAGTTCGAGTCCAAGTCGCTAAGTCCCTACGGGGCTTAGCTCCTATGGATTTCCAAAGTGAGTGACAAAACAAAGGTTTGTTCCTTGTGATTTATACTTAACACTCTAGGAAAATCAATCCACATGGACAACCTCACCCTATGTGCATATACCAACACAAGCATAGCTATTATATTGTGATATACACCATGGTGGTTTTTCAAAGTGGGACTAAAAGTTCCTAAAGCCAAGTGAAAAATACCAACAATCCCCCACATATATCACAATATTTGGTTGAGCGTTCCTCGAAGTTATTGTAATCATGCATTAGGATAGATGTCGCTTCGACTTGAATCTTCTCGTATGGGTCAAACAACAATACGATGCAATAATTGACTAAGCCTTGAATTCTGCACCAAAGCTACTATTTTTCACACTCACACAATGACATCAACTACGTCTCCGGTCACACAATAAAGGCCATGTGTTGGCCTGATCTTAATGTATGTATCTTGGGTGTACAAGTTTACCTTAAGCGACGACACATATCTTTTTCCATACGATGAGGTGAGTTACTTTATGTTAACAGTTTCAGCATGAATCCTTGCGGTGCTACGCAGCCATAACATGGCACAAAGTCGAGGTTCCACCTCTTGTGGTGCCATACACTGTAGCATGAGGTCACAGGCCTCTTTATAGTGTTGTACTACTCAGCATGAAACAATGCGCTCCTTCGCGATACTACGCTGCTGTGACATGACCTAAACCCGAGGCTTTACATCTTTTACCTCATCGTGGTGTCACACCACTGTAGCATGGGTCTCAGCCCCTTTGTAATGATGCCTACAACTCTCCATTCTTCAGCATTAGGCTACATGTCTAAATGCGGTGCTACGCCGCTATGGCATGGCCCGAAGCCGAGGTTTTACCCTGTCAAGATACCTCATGGTGGTGTCACCCCAATGTAGCATGGAGTACTTCACTCCTTTGTAGTGCTGAGCTATCCGTGCTTCCTGCTAAATACATTGGACATCCACGATGCCCGAGAACTCATTAAGGCTAATAGTCATCCTCTCACATAACATGTTCTATTATAAAAGCTATTCAGTAAACTACAGTGGAGTGATAGTATCCCAACAATCCCGAAGGACTAACCAATGTACCTGATACTCCCAGTCAGTAGTCTTCCATTGAACCAAAAGCTAGATGTCTAGTATATTTTTCTTTAAACTAATAGCATAAAACTTAATAGTATAATTGTACAAACATAATATCAAAATTCCTTCAAGCCCATCTTCTTTGTTGTGTCTTCGACCATCTAACGCTTAAGGTCCTTTGTGAATGGATCCGATAGATTCTCCTGATTTCGAACATCAATCAGTACAGTGATGACTCCTTTGATGTGACAATTCAGTGTCCTGTGTCGTGGACGCACAGTTCTCTTCTTGTCATTGAAGAGATTATTTGATGTCACCGCTGCAGCCGCCTGGTTGTCACAATATATCGGAATGACAGGGATCTGCATACCAACCACTGGAAGATCAAACATGAGCTCCCAAAATTATTATGCTTCATCCGCTGCAGCGAATAGTGCAAAGAACTCGAGACTAGAGATGAGTGAGAGAGCATGGTGTGCTTCTTCGACTTCCACAATGTAGCAGCATGTCCATGGGGAAGACATATCCTCATGTGGACTTCTCGCTCTCTTCATCTGAGCACCAACTGACATTACTGAATCCTTCTACTTCTGTTGGACAACCACTGTAGCAAAGTCCAAACCCCTGGGTCCTCTTGTGATAACTCATCACTCTCTTCACAGCTTTCCAATGTTCAACAACTGGATTGCTAGTGAATCGACTCAGCATGCCTACAGCGAAAGCTATGTCAAGCCTGGTGGCATTCGTAGCATACATCAAGCTTCTGATGACGCTCGAATACTCCTACTATCAGACCCTTTTTTTTCAGAATTTGGCTAAGGAGTATCGATAACTATGAGATCTTGATATCCGTAGCATGTGAGCATCTTTTCCACGTAATGAGCTTGCGATAAAGCTAGCCGAGCTTCCATCCGGATTATCTTATTTAATCCCCAGGATGACATCAGCTTTTCCCATGTCCTTCATACTGAACTTGGACGAGAGGAACTTCTTCGCCGTCGTGACACATACTAGATCCGTACCCAGGATCAGCATGTCATCCACGTACAGACAAACGATCACCCATCTGCCCTCGACGAACTTGGAATAAACACACTTATCTATCTCGCTGACCCTATAGTCATTTGACCTGATGACTTTGTCAAACTTCTCATACCACAGTTTAGGAGTTTGCTTCAGACCGTACAGAAATTTTACCAACTTGCATACTTTGTCTTCAAGACCCTTGACGACAAATCCTTCTGGTTGTTGCATGTAATTCTCCTCTGTCAGTTTTCCATTCGGAAATGTTGTCTTTACATCCATCTGATGAACTATCAGTTTATGGATAACGGTCACTGCAATCTATAAGCACCCTAAAGGGAGGGTGAATAGGATCAAGCTAACTAATCAAGCACTAAGAAACTGCTAATAGGCAATTTAAAGATTAAGAGTGCAAGAGAAGAAGCAATAACAATACCGACACCCAATGTACCCCGGTATCCTCCTGAGGGGTACTCCAGTTCCGGAACTCTTTTCAGCTTTAATCCACTATTATCACAAATAGTATACCGTGAGTTTTTATCCGAATGCTCACCAACTTCTTACACGAGAGCTTTTATCCGAAGGCCTCTCCGACTTCAAACCAAGAGCTTTTATCTGAAGACTCTCCAACTTCAACCGAGAGATTTTATCCGAAAACTCTCCAACTTCAACCTTTCACAAGAAGGTTTTGATCTCCTTACAACAACATGAAGATCTCACTTTTACAACTCAAAAATATTCTAACACAATTTGTGGATTGGCAAGTGAAAGCTTTGGTGGAGTGTTTGTGGATAAGCTTTGGTGTATTAGAAATTTTAGGCTCAAAGCATCAATCTTGAATGAAGGGGTTCAAGGCTATTTATAACCAAAGCAAAAAGAAAGTGCAAACAAGCAACTTTTTGTCAGCAGTCGAAAGATTCGTCGGATTTCCGCAGAAGTCCGTCGGATTTTCGCAGAAGTCCGTCGAATCATCCACCTGCATATGACAACGGCTATAAAAAGAGCTGTTGGGCTCACTGATGGGACAGATCCGGCCGTTGGATTCCAAACGGTAACGATTCAGATTGTCCGTCAGATTTCTGCGGATTTCCGTCGGATAATCCGAAGTTCACAAAAACTTTTCTGTGGTCCATTCGGATCATCCTTCGGATTTTCGCGGAGATCCGTCGGATCATCCGACTGTCTGCTCAACAGTGGTCCAGAGTTATCTACTACCCTAGCTTTTGATTTTGCCATCTATTTTTTGTATTTACAATTATTCCTAAGACTTATTACAGACTCCAGATATACTATAACAGGTGCAGGCTTCTTCAGTCTTGAAATGATGATGGCATGGCTTGGCTTCTTCTCTTGATAGATGATAGCGTTTTTCTTTAACGGCAGCTGTCCAAAAATACCCAGTTTGTGAAAACTGAATACCTTTTGGGGGCTTCTCTCCCGAACCCCCACGGGTGGTTCAGAGAAATCTTATGGGATGCCGTCGTCTTTGGCCCATCATGATTTATGCATTGCATATGTCCATATTGATCTTGTTATATTGCTTTTATGCACGTACATGTTAGACGAACATAGCAATATATATAGTAGCAAGTATGATAAATTTAATGTTCATTAGGACTATGCTCAGTTTAAGTATCAATGCTATAGTGATAGCATAAATATTAGTGATATCATAATGTTAAACTTAATCAAATAACCATACTCAAAAACATAGTTAGATCATTGGGCTAACACAATCAACATTCTGATAGTAGTCATCCTCACCACGGGATCATACCAGTCAAATTAGTCACTTTCCTGCTTCTGAGAAAATCTCTTGGCTACCATCCTGGCTTTGAACTTATCAACAGTTCCATCATCCCTCATCTTCTTCTTGAAGATCCATTTGCATCCGATGGGTTGAGCTCCTTCAGGCAGATCGACCAAGTTTCATGTATTATTGGAAGTTATGGAGTCAAACTCGTCATTGACCGCCTCTTTCCAAAAGATAGCATCTATGGTCTTCATTGCCTTATCATGGGTAAGCGAATCAGCTTCCACATGATAGGTAACAAAGTCATCTCCGAAGTCCTTCGACTTTCTTACTCGTTTCACTTGTGGCTCAACGAGTTCGGGTTCAAATGTTGTCTCCTCTGCGACAACTTCTTCTTGGACTGCAACTTCCTGGGAAGTACTAGCTTCTTTGGTACCAATAATGTTCTCCGGAACATCCGCAAGAACAATGTTCTTAACCTTAGCAAACTTGTCTTCAAAGAACTCTGCGTTGCGAGATTCAATAATATAATTTATTTCAATATCAAGGAACCTCCGAACATCACTCATATCAGCATAGCCCAGAAATATGGCCTTTGTAGTCCTTGTCCCTAACTTCTGAATATTGATATATGGAACCTTCACATACGCCAAACACCCCCGCACTCGAATGGCATTCAAGTTGGATCTGACCTTGAACCAGAGTTCATGAGGAGTAATATCAAATGCCGCGAACAACACTCTATTCAGAATGAATATAGCCGTAAGCACTGCTTCTTCCCTGTAGCACTTAGGAAGTCCTGCAACTCTATTGGATTGGGGAGAATACGGAGCAGTCGTTTTATTGACAATTCATATTCTTTGCAAACCGATGCAAATTTCAAGGAACGATACTCCGTCTCGATCACTTCTGAGTCTCTTGAGTTGTTGACCGGTTTGACGTTCTGCTTCGGCCTTGAAGTCTTTGAAGGTCTCAAACGCTTTATCTTTTGATTTGAGAAGATATATGAACGAGTACTTCGAGGAATTGTCGATAAAAATAATAAAATACTTATCCCGGCTTTCGTATAGAATTGCTTGAAGTTATATATATCGGAGTACACCAACTCCAGAAGATTTGTGCTCATGTTCACTCTTCTGAACCGCTTTCTTACGATTTTCGTCTGCACACAGACTTCACACTTCTCCAACTCCTTACCCCCACATTTGGTGATAAGGCCTAGACTAAACATTTTATTAATTCTTTTACAATGCACATGCCCTAGTCTATTATACCATAACTCAAGAAAAAAACCAGAAGAAGAAACTGCATTAAAGCTTTCAGAAGAAGTTACAAGCTTCAGTTAAACATCCTTTCGGTATAAAAAGTTTGCCGGAGTAAACTCCCCTGTAGGACATCACTATCTAACAAGCATTGATGTCAATCCTCAAGCCTCCATTGCACAAGAAACTCCCTGAGATAAGCTTCTTGGCAATCATCGGTACGTGCTTCACGTTCTCTAGTATGACTTACCCAAAGTCAGCTTCAGCTCCATTGTCCCAATCCTCTGAACTTCAGCTTGAGTCTTGTTCGTCATGAAGACCTTTTCATAAGTAGGCTCGTAAGTGGTGAACAGTTCCTTCTTCGAGCACACGTGGCAAGATGCACCGGTGCCTACCCACCAATCAATGTCCAAGCCATGTGGTTCAACCTACACAATCACAGCAATCAGGTTAAGCTTACGTTCCCTTTTGGCTTGGGCTTGGACCTACAGTCCTTGTAGTGACCCTTCCTGCCACAGTTGTAGCAGGTCACTTCTGACTTCGACTTAGGCTTGAAAGGAGGTGACTTAACCTTCAGTTGGTTAACGTCCTTCTTCTTGTTCTTGAAGGGAGCTTTCTGCATTCCCTTGAGATCACCAGACTGCACCAAATGTTAGCCTTGGCCAACTGTTTGGTCAAGGAGTCCACTTTCAACTGTCCTGTAGCTTCGTCTTCGATGTGGATCCAGTACAGAAAATTCTCGAGCTGGATTTTCATCTTCTTACGATATATGTCAGTCTTGGAAGTGATCCAGTCCGAAGGAAGTTTGGTGTCTATCGCACATACCATAAACTTGTCTTCTTGTTTTATGCCCTCTTCCTCAAGCTTTATCTGCAACTTCAGAAGTTCTTTAACTGGTGGCCGCATTGTCTTCCCATCTTCAAATTGCATGGTGAAGAACTTTTCAACGAGATGAATTTTGGACATCTTCTCGTCAGTCTTGTAATGCTTCTCTAGAGATTCCCAAACATCTCTAATTTTAGCCTTTTTGCTGTAGAACTCCGCTATCGAGTCGTCCAGAGCATTCAAAATCAATAACCTGCAGAGATCGTTGTTTTTCTTCCACTTGTTATACTCGGTTGTAGCGATGCAAATAGTAAGTTCATCTCCATCTACGGGAATGGTAGGTTCAGGATCTGTCAACACATAGCCAACATTGCCAAGTTGAAGATTCAAAGAAATCTTTCTCTTCCAAATGTTATAGTGTTCACCGTCAAACTTCTCAAGTTTATGAAAACTTGTATCGAGAAGGCTTAAACGGTTGGACTCCATCTTACTCGGTTCTTGCTTTGAGATTGTTAGTCCCGAAGACAAAACTAAAGAGTGGAGAGATCCAAGGAAGGTGTAGAGACTTCACAAGACTCAAAGTCTGCTTTCTAGCCAACACCAAAAGAGAGGTAGAGGTTTCGTAAGACACAAAGTCTGCTCTCTAGCCAACTTAAATGAAACACTAAGAATATGTTACAAGCTGACTTCAAGGAAATGTAAAATACATCAACAAATAGAAAAATGTTCTTCTCTTTACGTTCACAGATGTTACCATGAGAAAGAACGCATTACAACAAGAAACTCAAAAGAAAACTCCAGAGAAGCTCCTTACAGGGGTGAACAGGTCACCGGTGCTCAAAACAAGATTCGTCCTATTTGCGATATGTCCCCAGGAACCAGCAAGTTTAAGTATGAACTTGTGAAACGCTCTTGATAACTCTTAAAAGAACTTGGAACTCAAAAAATGGTGTTGGCACATAGACTTTCTGGCCTAGGCGCATAGACTGCTGCTTGCCGCATAGACTTTCTGGAAATTTGTGCGCTCACTGCTCAAATGGAGAGAGTTTAGCTCTATTTATAGAGCATATCAGAACCTATGCGCGCATGTAAATGCACATACGCGTTGTCCGACCAAATTCTACGAAATCTAGGTTGCTGAGTACTATGCGTCGACATAGCAGCGGACCGCAAGCTTACATCTGACAGCGCCGCTCGCATCTGACAGCGCCGAAAGCAAAGGCGGCCGATCGCATATGACAACGCAGATGCCACCACGCGTATGCGGATAGCGTATAGCCACATAGAGCATAGACGCATAGCGGATGGCTGCATAAGCGTATGGCCGCATAAGCGCATGGCCACATAGACGCCTGGACGCATACGCGTCTGGCCTGATACACGTCATGCTGCATAGCACCTGACTTATGCATCGCGCATAGCCCGCACATAATCGCCCGCATAGCGGCCACAGAGCCACGAATATGCCTCGGGCATGCACCCGCGCACACGTCTCGAGCATGCACCCATGCATGCAACTTGTGCATAAAAGGAGCGCACGAGCGCCAAGCGACGATGCTGACGTGCTAACTACAAAGTGCGTCATCAAAGCGCCACTCTGTGCCCTTAGCACGAGTCCGAGTCCGAGTTTGAGTCGCTAAGCCTCTACGGACTTAGCTCCTATGGATTTCCAAAGTAAGTGACACAACAAAGGTTTGTTTCTTGTGATTTAGACTTAACCCTCTAGAAAAATCAACCCACATGGGCCACCTCACCCCATGTGTATATACCAACACAAGCATAACTATTATATTGTAATATACAATATGGTGGTTTTCCAATATGAGACTAATAAAAGCCAGGTGAAAAATACCAACAGTCTTTTCAAACATCGAAAAGGAAAATTGATGAGAATTTCAATTTCCCAAAAGAAAGGAAAGAAAATACAAACGAGTTGAACGTAAAGAGAACCAAACGAGGAGTTTCTCTGGAGTGTTAGTAACTTAGTATGTGTTGCTGGAAATATATGTTTGTATTTTCTTTACTGAAAATACAAACAAGAAACTCAAATTGATGAGAATATGTTTGTATTATCACATTCACACTTTCATCTACTTTTCCGCGAACCAAACGAGGCCTTACAGTAAAGAAAATACAAACATATATTTCCAGCAGCACATACTAAGTTACTAACACTAGCCCGTTTGGATAGTTGTAACTTCTTGAAAGTGTGAATGTGACACTTCCAACATGTTGTATAATGCAATGCACTTTCAACATGTCACTTTCAAAACAAAAAAAATTGGATACATAGTTTTTAGTCCCCCGGAAGTGAGGAGTTTCATAGTCATTTTGTTTGGATAACAACATGAAAGTGCTTGTAGGAATTAAAATTATGGAGTTTCATTGCTTGGATGTCACCCCATGCAAGTGTTATAATCACCAAATACTCCAATATTATGAAAATAATAAACCACATCATATCAAATAAGCCTATGAATACTTAATATTTGACCAAAAAATGTTAGAGCATAGCCACTTGCGATGGCAAAACCTAAACACGGCAACTCCAAGGAGCAAAACTGTCCACTTGCAATGGAGTTCCTCTCTCTTTCTCTTGCAGGTGAGAAATAAAGTAATGATGGCGACAGTATCTCAAAATCATAGCCACTTGCAATGGAGTTGCAATGGGCAACCCAAACGCAGAAACTGCCTAAACATTGGAGCAGTTACAATGAAAGTGCAAGTTTCAATGCAGTTTCACCAACCCAAACAGCTCCTTGTATGTTCATTTCGTGTTACCGTTCGGAAAGTCAAGGAGGGGGCTCTGGGACACAGTAGTATATCAATAGTATGTCAAGGTGGCAGACAGTCCATGAAGGCGGCAGCAGAATAGGTTTCACTATATATATACAATAGAGAGAGAGAGAGAGAGAGAGAGTCTCTACGTATCAAGAAGAAAAATTACTTCTAAAACAAAAATAATAGAACCATAATGAAAGGAAATAACGGGTCAAAGCAAAGTAATGTCCAATGGACGGAGAAAAAAGAACATACCCAAAATAGAACTACTACTTTCCCCACGCCCAGAACAAGTGGCGATGCTGCCAGGACGTGACGCCCACCGCGTCTTGTCCAATTTTACTGACGTGACCCACTCCGTTAAATTCGAATTTTTTTTATTTATTTTACAAAAGTGACCTTCCAAATTACCGTAAAATTCATTTTTACTATTATTGTTATTATATCCCTTTCCGAATAGTGGTCCTTCGTCGGGAAATACTGTACTGGTGGAAAGAAGAGGAAATGGAAACAGTTGCAGAAGCCAGCAACATCTATATTTGGAAACAAAACTCGCCACATCCGATATGGATCCGATAAGGAGGAGAAGAAAAAAAAATTTACCTTGAGATGGACGAAGCCGACGGGTTTCTCCGCCCAGACCCGCGAGGCCCGGGAGGAGGATCCGATAACCCGGGGGGCGTCGTCCGGGAGGGTTACCGGGTCCGGATCCGACAGCGGAGGGGGGATCTTGTAGTAGGTGAGGACGCCGTTGCGGAGGGAGAACCAGCGGGAGCGCCAGCCCCGGCCGAAGTGGGTCCACTTCTGGAGGACGCCGGAGACGATGACGTCGTCGTCGGAGTTGTCGGGTTCGGATCCGGGGGAGGGGAGCGGGGGGTGATCCGCGCCGGGAGGGGGGCAGTCGATCGAGATGCAGCAGAGCGGGTGCATCTCCCTCGCGCGCATCCCGACCCGAATCCGAATCTGGGTCTGGATCCGATTTCACAGCAGCTCCGGCTCCGATTCCATGGAGGAGAAGAAAAGGAAGAAGAGGAGAGAGAGAGAGAGAGAGGAACAAATATAATATGATTGGTATAATTAGCACTGTTGGAATAAAATTTGATGGGAGAAGCGGAAGATTCGAAAGAGGGGCGAAGAGGGGTGCGGTTCTTATAAATTTTCTCTCAATTTAGCTCAAGAGCTTCTCTGTGTGTGTGGTCTCCGGGGACCGATGCTGTGATGTTGACCCGTGGATCAGGAGAAGTTGGGAGATACAGATAGCGACCCTGACTTGATTATTATTTTTTTTAATTTAAATATCTTTCAGTAACTATATGTAACTATTTTTGTTTTTTCCGTTTCTTTTCTTTTCTTTGAAGTGTATCTTCCCAGCTTGGCAAATGCCAAGCAAAATTCGAACTTGCGCATTCCGCAGCAGAGTCTCCTTTACTACTCCTAGACCACAATCCACCGACTATTCTTTTCTTTTAAAAAAAAATTATTTCTCAGTTTTTTTTATAAATAAATATTTGGCATATAGTTACTTGAATATGATCAAGACAGTCCATCATTGGTACTATGAGTATGGAAATATTTTTCAAGTGCCTTAGGCATAAAGTTTTCTAGTATACATACATGTTAGGGCCTGCTTGACAATTATTGGAATAGCGGTTGATTGTTTTTAAAGTACCGGTTACGAGAGAATCTAATTTTTTACGATTTTAAGTAGTAATTTTTACACCAAGTAAGTAGTCATTAATTAGCAAATGCTTTTGAAAGTTTTTTAAAATAATAAAAATACTTATATGCCCGTACATCAAAAATCCTCCCAAAGAAAGATTATATTATTGTACTCCAAAAAATAGATTATACACTCATACATTGCAAGTATAAAATAGTTTGACAAGTAGTAAATCATAAAGTTGATAGAGAGAAAATTTACTATCACATCAAATGGACCAAAAATTTAAAAAAAAAAACTCACATTTTAGAGGAAGTAACCATCTTATAGGACCTCAAGAGAAACTGTAACTACCACTTTTCTAAAATGAAGGTAATTTTGAACTTTTGTAAAATTTATCATATTAGTTATTAAAAAATAGATTTAAATCATGTTAATGATAAATTGGTGAGTTTTTGATTATTTTAATATTATTTTAATTAATGTATTGTGATTGTGTCATTAGTTAGTGAAACCTTAGAACTACTTTACCTAGAGACTAACCATGACCATGGAGACCTAACTAATAAACTTAGATTAGTTATTAGGCTCTAATCTAGCTAGAAATCACTTAGAAACTAATTAAAGACTAGAATCAACATGTTAGTTGGGCCTTTAGCAAAGAGGCTTGATTTGACAACTTAGAAAGGTCTTTAGACTATTGTGACTTGACCTAAACCCTGGCACAACCATGTGGTCGGCCATTGCAGCCTAGAGCAACCCTCTCACCCTATTTAAGTCATCATTACCCTCCTTCTTCCCCTCTTTCATTGAAATCCTAACCCTAATTTGGTGTTATTCCCCAAATTCCTCCATCTCTCAAATTAACTTCAAATTCATCCAAACCAATTGCATTATCTTTCTCTTGAAGAGAGAAAGCCTCTATTAGCTAGTTAGGAAGAATTTGGAACAATTTGGCCATTGGAGCTTCGTGTGAGATCTAGGAGTTTTCATTGGGATTCCAACTCCCAACTGGTAAGAGCCTCTAAATCCTTCAAATTTTTATTTTCTTTCCATAGATGCATTCATTTAGGGTTCCCCTATCATTAGGTAGAGTTTGGTTTGAATTTGAATCCATTTAAGGTATGTATCGCAAGAGTATCGTATACGTGAAGAACAGATGGCAACTCTAGAGGGGGATGAATAGAGTTTATATAAAAAATAACCAATTAAAAATTAACTCTTTCACGAATTATAAATAATCAGAGTAAAATGCGGAAAGTAAATGAAGAGCAAGAAAGCATACGCAAATACAGCGATTTTAACCTGGTTTTCCTCGTGGAGGACTAGTCCAGGCCTGAGAACTCTAGCTCAGGATTAAATCCACTATTTGTGAAATAGTAGTTTACAACCCGTGCCTTTACTTCAGAAGAGCACGTCAACTTCTTACAGAGGATCGCAGTGGCGATTTGCTTGGAATTGTCCAAGCGACTTCTTCAACTCTTGCACAAGAATCCTAACTGAGAGATGTTGAGCACTCGAGACTTAGGAAGCTTGTGGCTAGTAGATGGAAAGGATATGGCTTATTGGAGCTATAAGAGAGAAGAGAAGAGAAGATTGGATGATTTGAAATGAGAGAATTCTTGGCCTATATATAGGGTTTTTGTAGGCAGAATTCGGCCAGAATTCGGGTAGGAAATTTCAAATATTTGGCCGTTGGACAACTAGCAACCAGCTAATCCTAAAATTAGGGATGCTGATTTTTAGGAGACAGAGTTCGGCCCGAACTCTGTGTGGAGGCAGAGTTCGGCCCAAACTTTGTCTCCAGAGCACAGAGTTGGTCTAAGTGGCCAGTGGGTATTTTTCTGGATGGTGGAGTTTGAGGATTATTGGGTAGGCTATAGGTCAAGTCTCAAGATCTCAGCATGACACAGTTTACATCAGTCTAGACTCAACAAAAGTGTAAAATACAGACTCAAATATAACTGAGAAGCGGAGACTGAGCTGTCGTCTGACTTGAGCTTAATGTAGACGTCGTGTGTCATATTGAATTATTACAAATATTATTCAGTCAATGTTATCAATATTTGGTTGACTGTGACTTTGTGTCAACAATACGCATCTCGAGTATTCGACGAAATGCCTCATAGGATGTTTTGTTCTCCAATTTCAAAAATAATTATATATTTGTGAAGCTAATATACTGTGGATTACATGTGTGCTTGACTGAGTTGAAATCGATGTGGTTTATTGGGTTATATTGGACACGGGGACACACGGCTAGAATCTGTCTGTGTACAGTGGCTCCCCTGCTACTGGGGGCCCTGTCCTCGCTCGACACACCTTGTTTGCTCTACCTAGCCACTGATTTGGGTTGGTTAGGTGACTGACAGAGAGTCTAGGGAGTTGGGCTTCGAACCATGGCAAATTTGAGCTGTGGTTTGATCCATAGATCCCGCATTGTATGTGCAGTCGGGGGCTCTTATGTCTGCACACATCATTAACTGTACACATATCACATTTACCTACATTTCACACACTGATGTACACTTTGTCACATTGCACTATGTTGTATACTCTGTCATATTTCACTAGGATGTACACACACACACATTTTATTATCTTCACATAACTGTAAACTCTTTGACACTTGCACATTCATTAGCATTACTGCACACTATGACACATAATTCACTCACTACACTCTTCACTCGAACACACACTGCTCTATTTGCAATTGACACTTGCACTTCACTTGACACATCTGCCACACTTTGCTTTGTTGTATACTCCAATTAACACCATCTGTACACTCTTCACATTCACATTGATGTACACTTCATTTGATTGACACTACTTGACACTCGAACACATTGCTCTGCCACACTTTGCTTTGTTGTACACTTCATATGATTCACACACCTGCAGTCACGCTTTGACACATCTGCAACACTACTTAATACTCGAATACTATGCACATTGCCGTGACACACTTCATACATGTTGCACATGATGTATACTTTCTTTTTATTGTTGTACTATTAATTTGCACACATACTTGCATTACAAAGCACACACACACCCATGTCTGCATATCATTTGCATATCTTAGCTACTGCACACTCTTCACATTGCCCTCATTGTAATTCATTTATCTGCACTTTGCTCTGTAAAACACCTTACCTGATCTATACACTGCATCAACCTTGCATGCACATTGCATTTTAGCCACTGCCTGCACATTCACAGATACTCTGATACACTCTACATTAACTGCATATCACTTAGAGTGTTGAGTCATACGAGCATTTAGGTGCAGTCCAGTTCACTGCATTAACCATTGTTCAGACCCTTTGATCTTCATGGTCTTGCATTCATAATAGATAACCCCCTACAACATATCAGAAACCCACATATCCTAAAATTGACACTCCATGTTAACCCCATGCACTCCCCCATGCATTTATACATCAATGCATTTCCCTTCTTCACATTTGCATATCTGCACAAACACTCCACTTAACTGAACCACTGCATTCATATTTACCTGTAAATGACCCCTGCAATGCATTCACCATTGCATATAGAGTCTTGCAAACTCATTTGCATTCCTTTTCTTCATTCCTGAATCCTGCACTCCAATTATCTGCAATAGGATATATCCATATTACTTGCCTGCACATGATACTTCACTGTGTTACCCTTTCATTTCCTGAGAAATCCTGGAGTCTATTTGTTTTGCTCAGTTCAGTCCAGATTTATAGGCTTGAGTCTATGAAATGATATATATATATATATATATATATATATATATATATATATATATATATAATATGTGTATATGTTTACGTACATATGTGTTTGTTTGAGAAGGGATACATGCTTAGGAACATAGATTTGATATGTTATATATGTGTTACTTATTTGAGAGAGTTGTATGTTGAGTTGGATGTATATGTTTATATATGTGGTGGTATGAGTGGGGATTCATAGCTAGGGTATAGGCTTGTGGTATATATGTATACATATATATGATAGACATATGTGTGGGTTAAGGTATATGGTTAGGAGGTATTGCATACTCTTACGGGTTATATATATATATATATATATATATATATATATATATATATATATATATATATATATATATATATATATATATATATATATATATATATATATATATATATATATGTGTGTGTGTGTGTGTGTGTGTGTGTGTTATTGGAATATAGGATATGGCTATTGGTTGAATATATAAGTGATAGGTATATAGATATATTAGCCTATATGGTATCCTAAGGTATCCTAGATACATTAGCCTATGGTTAGGTTTTGGGATAGTTTATTTAGGGTTGACCTAGGTGTTGCCCAATAGCCTTAGTTGACTATAGAGTTGACTAGAGTTTGATCATGTCACGACCCGATCCCAAATAATTGGATCGAACCGGATCATGCCCAGCCTGCACCGTTGTTGAGACGACGGCAGTAAGCTGTTCCATTAGCAGGTAACCACAACAACATCTATATTTGTCACAACTCAATATTCGGAAATTTAAAACTTTATTAAACATTTGAATAAATACAACTGGAAGTAGAAGAACTGAATTAAATATTGAATTCAAATAACATAATTTTAAAAAACAACAAAACGGAAAGCAGAAAAAATCTAGCTAAGCGTTCGGCTCATCGGCCTCAGGTCCTGTGTCCTCCAATGGGGACTCTGGCAACACCACGGAGTACAGAACTGGGTCATAATAACTGTTGTATAACAGCTCAGCATCCTCAAAATTCCCTAAAAATGTTATCTCCAGACAGGAGGGAGCAAAGTACAATTCATGATAATCCAACAATTGAAATAATAATAGAATCATGCACTTTTAAATAATTTGAAAATAAACAGTTCTCCAGCAGTTAAAACATTGTGATGTGAATAGGCAATGAATATGACCGGCTTGGGTTGTACAGTGAATGATATGGCTTATCCCCGTGTGTATGAGGGGTAAGCTAATACAGTTCTAAATTATTACTTTGGATGTGGTCATACTCATTACACTACTCTCCCAGTCCCCAAACAGTTACAGTAGTTACAGTCAGTGCTCTCAGAGAGAGTTTCGTGTTGCATCGTGGTTTAAACTTACAATAAAACGATTATTAAATAATTGTAAACTAAAACAAAATGAACTTGCCTTGGTTTGACTGGATTTGAAGGGTTGAAGACTTCGAGATGGAAGTTAGACTCGTCCTCGAAATCCTACATTCGAGAAGTTTGTCTCAGATTCCAGAGTTACCATGCTAATGATGCTAGTTGAAATCTCTAAGCTTGTCCTAATCAATTTTAATCTTGATTACGCTATCACAAGGAATCTCGATTATCGGGTGCGTTGTAATTAATAACGAGGGAAAGATCAATTTAACTTTTTATTTTGGAAAAACTCGTAGTTACCAATTTAATTGGTTAAAACTTTGTATTTTTCGTAATTATACATATAAAACTAAATTTCTTTTTTAATGAGAAAACATGATCTTTGTTTAAATATTACAACTTGTAAATGTGAGAAAAATCTCATTAATTTTTCTATATCAAAAATATTATTTGTTATAGTTTTTCGCGTCTACGCTAAAAACCAGCAAAACCAGAAAATAAAAGAAAAACTACACTACAATAATTACAGGCCACAGAGAAAGAAAATAGAAAAGATGGGCTTATGCCCTTACAAATTATTGAATTTAAATAAGAAATAGACCTGGGTTAGTCCTGAACTGTCCTACAATTTAATCATAAATAAAACTAATAATTAAAATAAATTTAATAGTGAATCTCAGATATTGGTCCAATCGTCATATAGGCTAATGCCTCAACGTCCGGGCGAAACCGGTTTCGTTTGCACTTAGCCAGGGCCCATTGACCAATACGGTCGTCGCCCAAAAATCCAAAATAATATTCTTTTCCAAAAAATTATTTTTAAAATTATATAATTAATTTTATAGAAAATCCGGCAACACTTCCTCTATTTTCGGTCAACCCAAAAACTGGGAAGTGTGCCATAAACACCATTTATAAAAAGTTCCAAACCAGGGAACACCCAGAATTTAACTTCCAAACCATTTTACACCAAAATTAAACTCACAAAAACAATTCCCGAATCTTAATCGGAAACCCGCAGTATAGTTTCGGGAATTCCCGAAATGATTTCGGAAATCACAGCGCCTAAATCCAGAAAATATATTTCGAAAAAATCCGAAATAAACACAGAATATCACAGAACATCTCCGAAAAATCCGGAGTTACGACGTCGCTCAAAAACCGAATTTCCGGGAGGAAATCAGGGACCAATCTCATCACAGACAATTACGAGAGGGACGAACTACTGTGATTAACCAAAAATTATCCAAATCGACGGAATCCGAAGGGTTGCCTCGGACTCGGGACACGCCTCGCCGGAGTTCGGCTGCGCAACCGCAGACCAGATCGGGAACGAAAATCGACGGGGCACGGAATGACAGCAGCAGAGGCTGGGTCGTCGACAAGGGGCGAATCGCTGGAGGCGCGCGGCTGGACAGCGTCGGAGGGAGCCGCGGGCGCTGGGAGGCGGCCGAAGGTGGGTCGGGGACTCGCGGGGCGCGGGTCAGCCAAGCGGGAAGGGCTCAGCTCTGGAGGGCGGTGCTAGGTGTAAGCCCCTATTTTTTACAATTTACTTAATTAGTGTTAATTAATTTTTTAAATGTCATATTTAGCCTTAAAATATTTATTAGGATTTTTAAGAATTTTTCTAGAATTTTTAAATGATTTTTAAAGCTTAAATATCAATTTGTAATTTTCTAAAAATATTTTAATTAAGTTTTGCAATTAATTAGATTGTTTAAATATCGGTTTGTAATTTTTCAATTGTTATGTGCAAATTTTAATTGCACATAAACAGTGCGGGATGGGTTATGCAAGTTATTATTTGTATTTATCTACCTTAGGGACCTATCTGTAATATCCTAAAGTCTAGGGGCCCTAATGCTAAACCCTAATCTACCCACCCCGACTGACCGACGACCGACCGGGCAACTAGCCCCGACGATTCGGCGGATATTTCCCGCTTTTTTCGGCCGGCCACCGCCTCAAACTACCTATAAATACCCCCCCTTCGACCCCAGACCAAACCCTAACCCTATCCACCACTACGAACACCGTAGTTCTTCTTCTCCGGCGAAAATCCTAGGTCCTAAACCCTAACTTCGGCGTACCCTAGCACCGCCTCACCGACCATCGTCGTCGGTCGCCACCACCACCATTCGATTCGCCTCGTCGAGTCGACCGCAGCTCCACCCGAGCGCGCCGACCACGACGCCTCCTCCGTCCAGTCGCCACCCCGACAGCAACCCAACTTCGGACACGTACATATCAGTACTGTCTCTGGGTCGTATTTGTGTCTCGAATTCACGTAGATGACTCGCCAGGACACGGACAATCTATTGGTAAGCTTGGATACGGCCGAATCAATTCGTGCGTGTCGTGCTGAGTGTAGACACAAGACACTGTGTCGTGTTTCATAAGCCGTGTCCCTAACTGTCAGGACACGGTATAGCATAACGGGTCGGGTTTGTTTCTTTAGCGGGTTAAAAATCAATAATTAATTAAACCCTTCATTATTAACCCGAGCCCCACCCTGACAGCAAGCCCGCTCAGGCCCACTGGCTAGCGGGTAGGGCTCTAAGTCTTCACCCTTCCAGAACAGAGGGCCGAGTTCGAGCCCTTTGTCTGTCTTTCTTTTGTTTTCTTTTGTTTTCTTTTCTTTTGTTTTATTATATATATATATATATATATATATATATATATATATATATATATAAATACAGAATATATATACACATAAAACAGTATATATAATAATATATTATACTGTTTTATGTGTATATATATTCTGTATTTATATATATATATATATATATATATATATATATATATATATATATATATATATATATATATTATATTTAGTACTTATTACATATATATGTATTTCTACATATGAGGTATATATGTATATATGTGTTTATACATATATATATATATATATATATTATTATATATATATATATACCATTTTATATATGTATTTTACTATACCTAGTGTAAATTACTTTTCTATGAAAATATACTTGTCATATTTATATGATCATTATATATAATTTTTACCCTATTAAAATATTAGTAATTATTATGTATTTGTACGACTTTGTATTTTTGTGTATTTAAATTACTGCAACCATTTGGTGTCCAAGCCTAGCATAGATTTTTGGGCCCAAATGTGTTTTCACACATTCAAGACCTGTACAAGTCATATTGGACTTGATTCATGGCCTTGCGTCCTATATTTGAACTTTGGTTCAAATTATATACATGAAAAAAATACGCAGATAATTAATTATTTTAATTTCAGATTGTGTGCAATGATGTTTTTGAATTTCTAAAAATACTTTAATTGCTGTTAAAATTTTGAAAAAATAGTATTTAGATACTATGTTAATTTAGCTACTTTATTATAATTTTTACAGTATTTAATTTACAGTTTTGCCATTATTTTGGCATATGAAACCAGAACTCATTTTCTGTGTACTTTGGAAAACTGATTTTTATAAAATACTTGTACTGGTTAATAAATTCCAAAAAAATTATAATAAATTTCTATAGTTAACAAGGATCATTTTAGTACTTTATTTTATGTAAAATTTAGCCTTTTGTCTAAAATTATTGGAACACAATGTTCAGTTGATTTATTTATTGAATAATTACGACTTACTTTTGTGCTATTTTGAGTTTTAGCCGTATGGAACCTCACCCCTCACTAGTGTAAAGACCCTAAAAAGTTAGTTATAGTAGTGTGTCACCCCACATTGGTCTCCTATGCTAAAGTCATCATTTTGGCTAGGTGCCCAGTCACAAGTCGTGTTGCACCAATTAGTGTCTTAGTGTTTTTGCTTAGTGTAAAAACTAAGTTTATGTATTTATTTCTACAGTGACGAGTTATCAAACATCTATAGCACTTTTACCGCAGCTTGCTTTGCTAGAGGCAAGTACTTTCTACAAACTTTATATACTGTTACATAAATGAACTGCAAATCCAACCATGTTAAATGCTGATCCTTGGGGTAGCAAGTTAAAATGTCACATGTTGTACTTTCCATTACTACCATGCTTAGAACAGTCTTTATGTATCTCTCACATGATTAGAATATGGGTTATGGGAAAACTGACAGTTGAGTACGTGATCATGCCCCCCTATAGTAGCGAGCGAGGTCGCATTTTATATGCATACCTTGCCGTAGGCCATTATCCCGTATTTTTGTACGGATGTACACCTATGCTTGTTAACTTGAACGTATGTACATTTTATTTACATGTACCACAGTACATTGTACACCTATTGACGATCACGTACCTGCTACAGTTTTAAACATTACATATACATCTGTCTTTATGACATATGTATATTTGTCATGATAGACTATGTGATGCCATGTTTCCAGTTATTTCCTCTTATGTTCATTTTCATGTTTCATATGCTAGTTTGTTAGTTTCAGTACTTGCTCCCGTCCTGACAGGATAACGTTGTAGGTGTACTTAGTGAGGAGGAGTTACTCTGCGACTCGTATTATAGAGATACTGCCGAGGACCCGGCTTTGCTTTACAAGGATGTTTCTGCGGGAAAACTCGTATAGTTTGCATAGCTGCTTGGGATATTTAGTGTAGTCATGTATTAGACTACGTTTTTTGTAACTGGACATGTACCCAGTTTTACATTTCAGATCACTTGTACTTTGGACCTATTTCTATATGAGACGACTTTAGCGTTTGGAGCATTTATGACTTTTATTCACTTATAGAACTGTTAGCACATTTAGTCTTATCCTGTTGTCTTTATAACAGCTTACTACGTTTTATCTCAAGCGTAGGCTGGACATGACTCGGCCCGGCCCAACAATTTGGGTAGCGGGTCGTGACATATTTTTAGTGGTGGCCCACGCAGGTCCGAGACTAAATTGTTTGGTTACGTTATTGTACCAAGCATGCCTGCAATTAGGAACTTAAGGTAATTAGACAACATTAGGAATGACGCTTAGAACACCTAGAGGAATGCTAGAATTGCAACATAGGAAATACATCACATGCTTGCTATTATAATTAGATTTTCTTGCCTATGATTGCTTACTTTAAACAAGTCCTTATAAGTCCTTTTTATTATAATTAGATGGTGCTTACTCGTTCATCCCAGTATGTCACACCTGAGAATGGCGCACTCCATATCCAGTCAGCTGACCAGTTGACAGATACACCCCCACCTCCACCTACCATATTCTTCCACTCCACAGATCCACAAACCCAGATGCCTCCACCACCTTCCACATCACAGGCCCAGCAGGACCCAATACTTCCACAACCCCCTATCACTATACCTACCCAGGCTTCTGTCATACTCGACGGGAACCAACTGCTCACTCTGATCCAGGGGTTCCTAACAACCCATCAGGAGCAGACTACCCTACTCCGCCAGAGCATGGAGCGTTCTGAGGAACGTACCGTGGTCCCACCACCTGTAGAGCCACGACAGAGAGCGGGGACGATCAAGGACTTCATGGGTCTGAATCCCAAGGAGTTCTCAGGGACTGAGGGCATAGTAGTAGCAGATGACTGGCTAGACTCGGTAGAGAGGAAGCTCCTTGGAGTTAGGATGTCGGGTGACCTCCAGGTCGAGGCAGCGGGATTTCTGGTGATAGACTTGGCAGGAGTCTTGTTTCGGAATGAGCCGTTGTTTGCGAGAGGGAGGGCCACTTGGGATCAGTTCAAGACCCAGTTCAAGAAGAAATTCTTCTCGACCACTGCTAGAGTAGCCATGGGGCTACGATTCCAGAACATCCAGCAAGGGAACCGTTCTGTTGACGAGTATGCGGCAGAGTTTAGTCGCCTGAGCCGTTTTGCTCCTAGTCTGATTGCATATCCAGAGGAGATGACCCGTAGGTTTTACCATGGTCTAGTTCCAGACATCGACATTCTTATAGTGGCGAACGGTACGATTGACTACTACCAGAGCCTAGAGTTGGCCCGGAGCATTGAGGAGTGTCTTCTGTCTAGCAAGAGGCCGGCTTCTGTACACCTCGAGGGACCGTCCAAGCGTCAGGCTTTCCAGCAGAGAGCACCGACGTCGCACCAGCAGACTTACCGTCCCCTACATTACATCACCCGACCCCGCCAGTTAGAGCCCCGGGATCCCGACACCAGCAGAGGGGAGCTATATGTTCTTTATACGGAAGACCAGGGCACGACAACTCCATCTGCAGAAAGAGGTTGAAGCAGTGCTTAGTTTGTGGGTTTGCCACCCATCAGATTCGGGACTGCCCAGCAGCCAAGGGACCTAGAGGACCGCTTCTGACTCAGCAGCAGAGGTTTGGACAGCATCTGCAGCAGCAGAAGGGACCTCAGGGGAAGGTTTATAGTCTGGTCCTTGAGCCGGAGCCGGAGAAGGTTTCGGAGCCAGATTACGTAGCTGACGTCATCACAGGTCATGTTTATTTGCATACTTTTCTAGCTCTATGATTGTTTGATTCTGGTGCATCTCATAGCTTCCTATCATTAGAGTTTATGTATAAACACCATCTAGTAGCTACACCTACTGCGGAGATTAGTAGAGTGATGACGGAAGGAGGACCAGTGCCTATTAGAGCTATCTATAGATATTCTATTTTTATAGCCGGGAGAGGGTTCAGGGGACGGTTCTTTGTGATGCCACTCCCCGGTTATGATATCATATTGGGGATTGTAACTCCACTTTTCCTGAATAATAAAATTTTGGTATTTCCTGTATAATTCTTATTAGAATTTATTTTAAGATTTATCATTAAATTAATTTATCTAGGATTTCCTTGCTAAAAATATGTAATATCTAAATATTATTATTGATTTTATAAATTGTTTTTCCATTTAGTAATTTACTTAGATTTTTATTTAGAATTATTGATTAGATTTTCCTTATTTAACCTTTTAATTTATTCTACTTTTCGCCAGCCCGACCCAACTCTATGGGCTCAGCCCATCAACCTGGTGTTAATTGGGGCGCGGATCCATGGGTTCAAACCCATTATCCGATAACCTGATAACCCACTAACCTATTTAGCCGTTGGCATAAATTCAAATTCCTTCCTTCATTTTCATTCTTCCCTCCTTCTCTGCAGTTGGAAACGACGACGACGGCGACGACGGGAACGCCGACGCCGAGAAGAGTCTGATCTCCTCTGGAAGCTTCCCCCAACCGCCTAACAGATTTTCCAACTATTTTTCAACTGTCTCCGCCACCTCGCCTGCCCGCCTAACCGCCTCGCCACTGCCCGCTGCCCGTGCAACCGCCTGCTGCCCGTCGCCGTGCCTATATAAAGACCCCCGGAGTTCTCCTTCTCCATCACACACCACTGCGGCGAAGCCCTGCCATTTTCTTCACTGGGCTTCCTTCTTCTTCCTCCGTTTCTTCTCCCTCGAGCTCGGCCATGGCGGATTCCTAGAGGAGCTGAGCAACGGCGATCATATTCCGATCCAGTTGCGAAGGTCGACCGGCGTTGATTCGCCTTACGACGAGCTTCGTCGTGGTCGTCTACGAGCCGGTGATCGATTCGTTTTGGTAAGCAATTTGTATCGGTTTCCTTTTGATTTGGATTCGAATCATTCGTCTATCAAATTTTCTGAGTTGATATGGTTTCTTGAATTGTTTTGGTAGGATCAACATCTGGTTAGTTCTTGAGAGTATTCTCTAATTTTGGAGTTTAGATGATTCAAACATAACTCACAATCGTTCTTTTGGTTCGTGCACGCTAATTGTTCGACGAAATGCCCAGAAGAGCGTATCGACGAGCCATAGACTCGGGGACACCACCATCGGGCACGGAATTGCTGTGTCAGACCATTGCAGAGACTCAGGTAATGGTTCTTGACCGTTCTACTAATTTTAGGGAGAATGCTTGTTGATCGGTTGAGTATATGTCGAGTACGTCTGCTGTGTTAATTCGTTGAGTGTCCAGGGGGTGTGGACACGAATTGTACCCAACAGACACGGAACAGGGTGTCGACACGGAGTTCAGGTATGATTGACTATATTCAGTGGTTGATCCATTGATTGTTCCTTTGAATTGTAGAGTTGATGGGTTACACTGAGGAGTAGCCGTTAGCTAGGTTATTTGAATTGTATGGTTAGTCTAGTGTTAGCACTTGCTGCAGAATGCACTTGAGAATTCGAATTATAAGTCACTATTCCATAGCCGTTAGTTTAGGTTCATTTGCTTCATAGAGTTTGGACTCCAGAACCTATAGTTATGTCAGTATTGATTATAAGTTTTGTGAGATGTTGGACCAATCAGTAGAATATTAGGAAGGGGTTGCTAAATGGACTTGGATCATATTTAGAATTTATATGGGCTGACCTTAGGCCCGTGGCAGTAAGAGAAAGATAAGGTTGCTTGGGATTTTATCCTAGGCTTTATTTTATAAGTGACATTAGTGCTGGATTAAGAGGTTTAAATTAGGAAGCTTCTAAAATATTATTTCTTATTCTAGGTGATCTAGAAGACTTGGACAAAAACCCCGGAAAACAGGCAAGTACATGTACTCAGTATTACCATCATTGCATGCATGGCACTCACACTTGTTATCGTGTCATTTATTTCACTTGTTCTCGATTGATTGCTTGCTTGCATTGTTTCTCGTGTCGGGTGGGGGACGTTCTAGAGACATGTGATTGACTAATATTGGACAAACATTGCCTGATAGCATACTCTGTATGCCTGAGTCCATTTCGTGCGTGACTGATAGCATTGTCGTCAGACATGCTTGATTATTGCGTGACTGATAGCATTGTCATTAGACATGCCTGATTATTCGTGACTGATAGCATATATATTTTATATGCCTAATTACATATTAGTCCCCACATGTTGATAACGTCCAATTGCACATGTACACGTAGCTAGTGCATATTTTATTCACATTGTTTCTCTATCTTTCAGTTATATTGATATACTGTTCCATTGATCTCCATGGTGAGTTTATTGAGTTATATTGTACTTTGCTCTTTTCCTGACTAGATCATTGATTAAAGGTGAGACGGATCATAGATTATCATTCATGATTGGCATTGGAGCTCGCTTGACACTGAGATATTAGTTTCATGTATAAGAGATTGATTGAGTGTATTTGTTTATATGTCATTGTTGTATCATTTATCTTTCACCGGCTTTGTACCCGAATATTCATGTATAAGTTGTAATAATTATATAGTGGATTGCTGTGATGGTTAGTATAAATTCCGTGATTAGATGCTGTGATGAGATACTCTTGTATTTATATGACTAGACAGCTCACTACCGCTGTCAACGACAGTGTAGGCCGGGCATGACATCGACCTATACCCGATTATCTGGGAGCGGGGCGTGACAGGGATGGACTGGCTTAGCTATGCCCATGCATCTATAGATTATCATGAGGGTAGTATTTTGTTCAGTCCCCCAGGCACAGCACCATTCAGTGTCAGGAGGACAGGACCGGAGATCAGCCTAGAGCCGAACTGTTGTGCGACAGTTGGGGACGTAGCACCGCCACACCCTATCATTAGGGAGTTTATGGATGTATTCCCAGAGGATTTTTCAGGGCTTCCGTCTGACAGAGATGTGGAGTTCACTATAGATTTAGTACCGGGTTCATCACCAGTATCCCGGGCTTGCTATAGAGTGAATCCCAAGGAGGCCGTAGAGATGAAAGAGCAGATTGATGACCTGTTGTAAAAGGGTTTCATTCGATCTAGTGCTTCTCCATGGGGAGTGCCAGTGCTCTTTGTGCCTAAGAAGGATGGTATAGTCCGGTTGTGTATTGACTACCGGGCTTTGAATGCCATCACCATCAAGAACAAATATCCTCTACCCAGGATAGATGATTTGTTCGACCAGTTGAGCGGGGCGAAGGTGTTTTCCAGGATAGACTTGAGATCCGGGTACCACCAGGTGAAGGTCAGGGCAGCAGACATCCAGAAGACGGCGTTCAACACGAAGTACGGGCAGTACGAGTTTCTGGTGATGCCATTTGGTCTCACAAATGTGCCAACTGTCTTTATGAATTTGATGAATAAGACATTTCACCAGTATCTGGATAAGTTCGTCGTAGTGTTTATCGACGACATCCTGATATACTCGAAGACGCCGGAGGAGCATGCAGAGCACTTGCGGATAGTTTTGGAGATACTGAGACAGGAGAGATTGTTTGCCAAATTACCGAAGTGCGAGTTCTTTTTAGACCGAGTGGAGTTTCTCGACCATATAGTTACTAGACTCGGTGGATCCCAGGAAGATTACTGCAGTTGAGACATGGAAGGCTCCGACGTCAGTTTCAGAGATCAGGAGCTTTCTGGGTTTAGCAAGCTATTATAGAAAGTTCGTCCAGGACTTTGCTAGTATAGCTGAACCCATGACGAAGCTGACGCGAAAGGACGCAGAGTATATTTGGTCAGAGGACTGCCAGGCAGCGTTTGAGGAGTTGAAGAGGAGGCTGACGACCGCTCCAGTTCTGACATTACCTTCAGGTTTTGGAGGTTTCACCATATACAACGATGCTTCTGGAAAAGGGCTAGGATGTGTCCTACAGCAGCATGGGAAAGTGATTGCTTATGCATCTAGGCAATTGCGGACTCATGAGCGGAATTATCCTACCCATGACCTGGAGTTAGCTGCGGTGATCTTTGCACTCAAGTTATGGAAACATTACTTATACGGAGAGCGTGTCGAAATCTTTACTGACCACAAAAGTTTGAAGTATGCGTTCACGTAGAAAGAGCTGAACATGAGGCAAAGACGATGGTTGGAGTTGATGAAAGACTTCGACATCGATTTACAGTATCACCCCGAAAAGGCAAATGTGGTGGCAGATGCACTGAGCAGGCATCCGATGGCATGGTATCTGATGATAGATCGGCATTTGCGGGAGGATCTGGAGAAGCACGGTATCGAGCTAGTTCGGCCAGGATCAGTGATACAGATGATGGCACTTGACATTCAGTCGGGTTTGATGGAGCAGATCCGGGAGGCACAGTCTACAGATGAGAGCCTTCGCAGACTTCGAGCCCAGGCTTTAGCTGGATTACTGGATGACTTCACTATAGCAGAGGATGGATCCTTGAGGCATGGCAGCCGATTGTGCGTGTCGAAGGGAGAGCTGGTAGAGGCAGTCTTGTATGAGGTACACCGATCGAGATATTCTATTCACCCTGGTGCTAACAAGATGTACTGTGACTTGCGGAAACATCTTTGGTGGCACGGGATGAAGAGGGATGTATCACGTTTCATCTCGAGATACCTAGTTTGCCAGCAGGTCAAGACGGAGCGCCAGAGGCCAGCTGGTTTGTTGCAACCGTTACCCGTTCCCGAGTGAAAGTAGGAACATATTATGATGGACTTCGTCTCAGGGCTTCCTCGTTCCCAAGGAGGGAAGGATGCCATTTGGGTCATCGTAGACAGGCTGACGAAGTGTGCACACTTCATACCCTTCAAGGTGGGGCTTTCCATCGAAAAGTTGGCAGAGCTATACATGCAGCAGATAGTTCGCCTACACGGAGTGCCGGTGAGCATTGTGTCCGACAGAGACAGCAGATTCACATTCCACTACTGGAGGAGCTTGTAGGAGGAGTTGGGCAGTAGGCTCAAGTTCAGTACGGCGTACCACCCGCAGACAGATGGGCAGTCCGAGAGGACGATACAGATACTTGAGGATATGCTGAGGACCTGCGTACTGGACTTTGGAGGATCATGGGAGAGCCATCTGCACTTGGTAGAGTTTTCATACAACAACTACCAAGCCAGTATCGATATGTCTCATTTCGAGGTGCTATATGGACGACGATGTCGCACACCGCTCTTTTGGGATGATGTTGGAGACAGAGTTATGCTTGGACCAGAGATGATCACGGATGCAGCAGAGAAGGTCGGGATGATCAGAGACAGGCTCAGAGTAACCCAGGACAGGCAGAAACACCGGGCTGATGCTAGTCACAGACCGATGGAGTTTGCAGACGGTGATATGGTGCTAGTGAAGATATCACCTACTAGAGGGACGATCCGGTTCGGACAAGGAGGGAAGCTGAGCCCCAGATACATCGAGCCGTTCGAGATACTTGGCAGGATTGGAGAGGTAGCTTACAGGGTTGCACTTCCACCCAACCTAGCAGAAGTTCACGATGTCTTTCACGTATCTCAGCTGAGAAGATATGTTCCAGACCCCAGCCATGTGCTAGATCATTCAGAGTTGGAGGTCGGACCGAGCCTTACAGTTTCTGAGCAGCCAGTGGAGATATTAGACAGGAGGGAGAAGAGGCTGAGGAACAAGGTTATACCCTTAGTACGAGTAGCTTGGAGCCGTCACTCTCCGGATGAATCTACTTGGGAGAGGGAGTCGGACATGAGGGAGAGATACCCTTACTTGTTCGATCCAACCGCTGCGAGGGAACCACCCGTTCCCGCTTGATACCTTAGAGGTTAGTTTCGATCATAGCCTTAGTCATTTTTTGCATTGCTTGCTATGTTAGATTATTGTAGGATTTTCAATCCTTGTGAATTTCGAGGACAAAATTTTTCAAAGAGGGAAGACTTGTAAGTCCCTATTTTTCAAAATTTACTTAATTAGTGTTAATTAAATTTTTAAATGTCATATTTGGCCTTAAAATATTTATTAGCATTTTTAGGAATTTTTCTAGAATTTTTAAATGATTTTTAAAGCTTAAAATATCAATTTGCAATTTTCTAAAAATGTTTTAATTAAGTTTTGCAATTAATTAGATTGTTTAATTATCGGTTTGCAATTTTCCAATTGTTATGTGCAAATTTTACCCGGCGGATATTTCTCGCTTTTTTTGGCCGGCCATCGCCTCAAACTACCTATAAATACCCCCCCTTCGACCCCAGACCAAACCCTAACCCTATCCACCACCACGACCACCGTAGTTCTTCTTCTCCGGCGAAAACCCTAGGTCCTAAACCCTAACTCCGGCGTACCCTAGCACCGCCTCACCGACCATCGTCGTCGGTCGCCACCACCACAATTCGATTCACCTCGTCGAGTCGACTGCAGCACCACCCGAGCGCCCCGACCATGATGCCTCTTCCGCCCAGTCGCCTCCCCGACAGCAACCCAACTTCAGACACGTACGTATCAGTACTGTCTCTGTGTCGTATTTGTGTCTCGAATTCACGTAGATGACTCGCCAGGACACGGGCAATCTATTGGTAAGCTTGGACACGGCCGAATCAATTCGTGCGTGTCGTGCTGAGTGTAGACACAAGACACTGTGTCGTGTTTCATAAGCCGTGTCCCTAACTGTCAGGACACGGTATAGCATAACGGGTCGGATTTATTTCTTTAGCGGGTTAAAAACCAATAATTAATTAAACCCTTTATTATTAACCCGAGCCCCACCCTAACAGCAAGCCCGCTCAGGCCCACTGGCCAGTGGGTGTGGCTCTAAGTCTTCACCCTTCCAGAACAAAGGGCCGAGTTCGAGCCCTCTGTTTGTTTTTCTTTTGTTTTTTTTGTTTTGTTTTATTATATATATATATATATATATATATATATATATATATATATATATATATATATACTGTTTTATGTGTATATATACTGTTTTATGTGTTTATATATATATATATATATATATATATATATATATATATATATATACACATAAAACAGTATACACATAAAACAGTATATATACACATAAAACAGTATATATATATATATATATATATATATATATATATATATATATATATATATATATATATATATATAGTACTTTATTACATATATATGTATTTATGCATATATATGTATATATGTTTATATATATATATATATATATATATATATATATATATATATATATATATATATATATATATATATATATATATTATATATATATACCAATTTATATATGTATTTTACTATACCTAGTGTAAATTATTTTTCTATGAAAATATACTTGTCATATTTATATGACCATTATATATAATTTTTACCCTATTAAAATATTAGTAATTATTATGTATTTGTACGACTTTGTATTTTTGTGTATTTAAATTACTGCAACCATTTGGTGTCCAAGCCTAGCATGGGTTTTTGGGCCCAAATGTGTTTTCACACATTCAAGACCTGTACAAGTCATATAGGACTTGATTCATGGCCTTGGGTCCTGTATTTGAACTTTGGTTTAAATTATATACATGGACAAAATACGCAGATAATTAATTATTTTAATTTCAGATTGTGTGCAATGCTTTTTTGAATTTCTAAAAATACTTTAATTATTGTTAAAATTCTGGAAAAATAGTATTTAGATACTATGTTAATTTAGCTAATTTAGTATAATTTTTACAGTATTTAATTTACAGTTTTGCCATTATTTTGGCATATGAAACCAGAACTCATTTTCTGTGTACTTTGGAAAACTGATTTTTATAAAATACTTGTACTGGTTAATAAATTCCAGAAAAATTATAATAAATTTTTATAATTAACAAGGATCATTTTAGTACTTTATTTTATGTAAAATTTAGCTTTTTGTCTATCTAAAAAATTATTGGAACATAATGTTCAGTTGATTTATTTATTGAATAATTACGACTTGTAACTTTTGTGCTATTTTGAGTTTTAGCCGTATTGAACCTCACCTCTCACTAGTGTAAAGACCCTAAAAATTTAGTTATAGTAGTATGTCACCCCACATTGGTCTTCTATGCTAAAGTTATCATTTTGGCTGGGTGCCCAGTCACAAGTCGTGTTGCACCAATTAGTGTCTTAGTGTTTTAGCTTAGTGTAAAAACTAAGTTTGTGTATTTATTTTTACAGTGACGAGTTATCAGACATCTATAGTACTTTTATCGCAGCTTGCTTTGCTTTGCTTTGCTAGAGGCAAGTACTTTCTACAAACTTTATATACTGTTACATAAATGAACTGCAAATCCAACCATGTTAAATGCTGATCCTTGGGGTAGCAAGTTAAAATGTCACATGTTGTACTTTCCATTACTACCATGCTTAGAACAGTCTTTATGTATCTCTCACATGATTAGAATATGGGTTATAGGGAAATTGACAGTTGAGTACGTGATCATGCCCCCCTATAGTAGCGAGCGAGGTCGCATTTTATATGCATACCTTGTCGCAAGCCATTATCCCGTATTTCTATACGGATGTACACCTATGCTTGTTAACTTGTACGTATGTATATTTTATTTACATGTACCACAGTACATTGTACACTATTGACGATCACGTACCTACTACAATTTTAAATATTACATATACATCTGTCTTTATGACATATGTATCTTTGCCATGATAGACTATGTGATACCATGTTTCCAGTTATTTTCTCTTATGTTCATTTCCATGTTTCATATGCTTGTTTGTTAGTTTCAGTACTTGCTCCCGTCCTGACAGGATAACGTTGTAGGTGTACTTAGTGAGGAGGAGTTACTTTGCGACTCGTATTATGGAGATACTGCCGAGGACCCGGCTTTACTTTACGAGGATGTTCCTGCGGGGAAACTCGTCTAGTTTGCATAGCTGCTTGGGATATTTAGTGTAGTCATGTATTAGACTACGTGTTTTGTAACTGGACATGTATCCAGTTTTACATTTCAGATCACTTGTACTTTGGACTTATTTTTATATGAGACGACTTTTGTGTTTGGAGCATTTATGACTTTTATTCACTTATAGAACTGTTAGCACATTTAGTCTTATCATGTTGTCTTTAGAACAGCTTACTATGTTTTATCTCAAGCGTAGGCTGGACATGACTCGGCCCGGCCCAACAATTTGGGTAGCGGGTCGTGACACTAGGGCACGGCCGACCAAGGGGGGTCCGGCGGGAGGGCGCCGGAGTCGGGGCCGAGAGGGGGCCACGGGCGCGCTGAGCTAGGGCAGCACAGGGGCAGCGCCGGGGAGACCGCGCGGAAGGCTGGGCGCGGCCTGGGGCTGCTGGTCGGTCGGGCGGAGTTGGCCGCGGGGCGGCGCCGGCAGGGGAGGGCGTCGGGTGTCGGCGTCGGGGCTCGGGCCGAGAGGGTGCTCGAAAAGAGGGTTGTGAGTGAGAGGGTGAATGGAAGAAAAAGAGATAGAGAAATAAAATATGTATTTGAGAGTGCTGGTGATATTTCTCTTCGTGAGGTGGCGATGGTGGTGGGTTGCTAATATAAGGAGAAGAAGAGAGAAAAATGTATGGAGGAGATCATTGAAAGGAGAAATAAGGGGATCATGGGGAAGTGCTGGTCCAACGGGTGGACCAGCTCGTGGGGAGTTAATTTTTTTTTAAAACGAATAATAATCCGATTTTTTTGAAGAAATAAAAGGGTGGGTTCAAATCGGGTTTGGATTTGGGTTCGAACTGGTCCTGGCTCGGGTCAGGTCAGCAACCAAAAATATATTGATATTTTGAAAATAATTTTAAACCCACAGTATAATAATAATAAGAGCAATAATATTATAATAATAATAAATTACGAAACAAAAAACTGGGTTTCATAATCTTCCCTCCTTAGAAAATTTCGTCATAGAAATTAAAGGTAGGGTTAGGGGGTACCTCAAATCAAACAGGTACGGGTACTACGCCCGTAACTCAGGTCCAACAATAAGAATTTCCAAGGCAGTCGTGGATGAGACGGTTTAGGGACAAGTTTCATTTATGATATCATCCATGCAGAAAAATAAAAAAGCGAACCAAAGTACATGAGGTTGATCAGACCATCATGCACCGGTCCTGATTAGACAATATATTAGTGGGTGCACCCAATAAAATACTTTCATGATCAAGCTTGATAAAAAAATAGCTTGCAAAACTAGACTAACTTGGCAGCATCAGTCAAGTTTAGAATAAAAAGATAAGAAATAGGAGTTATGTGATGGCTCAAATTTTCTGATCTTCTTCTCACCTCTGACTACGCTTGCTACTGGTTTCTCTGGCACTGAAAGGTTGAGTCCAATCTTCAGCTCTGAATTATCCAAAATGTGACTCGGATCCGGAATGTAGCGTCTGAGCTGTGATACGTAGAAGATGTTGTGCACACTCTCAAGATTAGCTGGTAGAGCTAACCGGTACGCTACTTTTCCAACTCGTCTAAAAACTTCAAATGGCCTGATGTACCTGGCCTCAATTTCCCAGCTCCGTCAAAACTGATCATTCCTCTGGTAGGAGAAAACTTCACAGAAATGCTATCTCCTTCTTCAAACTACACTGGTCGACGACTACCATCAACCCAATGCTTCTGTTTGTCTTGGGCAATCCTTAGCTTACATTCACCTTCTCTACTGCATCAGTCACCATCTCTGGACCCAGCAGTACTCTTTCTCCTACGTCGTCCCATGCAAGTGTTGTACGGCAACGACGTCCATAGAGAGCTTCAAATAGGGTCGTACCAATGTTGGCCTGGTAGATGTTGTTGTAAGAGAACTCTACCAAGTGCAAATGATCTTCCCAAGACCCTCCAAACTCTAAAACGCAAAATCTTGGCATGTCTTCAGGCGTCTGGATTGTCCTCTCTGATTGTCCATCTGTCTGGGAGTGATAGGAAGTGCTAAACTTTAATTATGTCCCCAGGCTGTCATGCAAACTTTCCAAGAGTGAGAGGTAAAATGAGTGTCTCGGTCAGATACAATGCTTACCGGTACTCCATGAATCCGGTAGATATGTCGCATGTATAGTGCCGCCAACTTCTCGGTGGATAAACCAACTTTGAAGGGGATAAAGTGAGCTGACTTGGTCAGTCGGTCCACTATAACCCAAATGGCGTCCTTTCCTCCTTGGGAACGAGGCAGTCCTGACACGAAGTTTATTGTGATGTGCTCCCACTTCCACTTCGGAATGTCCAGTGGCTGTAGAAGTCCTGCGGGTCTCTGTCTGCTAGCCTTCACTTATTGACAAATTAAATATCTAGCAACATACCTAGCCACGTCTTTCTTCATTCCAAACCACCAAACAATGGTACGCATATCCCGATACATCTTGTTAGCTCCAAGATGTATGGAATATTGCGATTGGTGTGCTTCCTTCATCAGCTCGTTCCTCAGTTCGCCAGATGCTACGTAGAGCCACATACCATTCTTCAGTGCTCCATCACTGGCGATTGAGAAACCCTCAAGTGTTCCTGCCAACACTTGGTCTTTAAGTTTGTAAAGTGTCTCGTCTCAAAACTGCGTCTCCTTGATTTTGTCCATCAGACTCGAGCTCACTTACAACTTCATCAACAATGAATCAGCATCCAGCTCCTTCCTTTCAGGCAGTATAATCTCCAGTCCGAGCTTCTCGATGTCCTCTAGCAGGTGCCGCTCCTTGGTCAAAAACATCGCCATAGGGTATCGACTAAGTGCATCTGCGACCACATTAGCCTTACCCGGGTGGTACTGTAGATCGATGTCAAAATCCTTCATCAGCTCCAGCCATCTTCTTTGCCTCATGTTCAGCTCCTTCTAAGTGAAAACATACTTCAGACTTTTGTGGTCTGTATATATTTCCAATCTCTTTCCATATAGATAATGCTTCATAGCTTCAAAGCAAAGATGACTGCCGCAAGCTCCAGATCATGTGTGGGATAGTTCTTCTCATGAGTCCGTAATTGCCTAGATGCATAAGCAATCACTTTTCCATGTTGTTGAAGAGCGCAACCCAGTCCTCTACCTGAGACATCACTGTAGATTGAGAAACCACCAATTCCTGCGGGTAGCGCAAGGATTGGTGTAGTGGTAAATCTCTTCTTCAGCTCCTCAAATGATGACTGGCAATCTTCCGTCCAGATGAACTCTTCATTCTTCCGAGTGAGCTTCGTCACCGGCTCAGCAATTCTGGCAAAATCCTCCACGAACTTCCGGTAGTAGCCAGCCAAGCCCAAGAAACTTCTGATTTCAGCAACTGAGCTTGGGGTAGACCACTTCTCAACAGCGGCTATCTTCTTCGGATCTACCAAAATTCCTTCTCCTGCGACAACATGGCCAAGAAAATTCATCTTGTCTAGAAAGAATTCACATTTGGAAAGCATACCATATAGCTTCTCCTTCTTCAAAGTTTCCAGAACTTTCCTGAGGTGCTCTTCATGCTCCTCTTCCGTCTTTGAATAGATCAGAATGTCATGGATGAAGACAACGACAATTTGATCTAGGTATTCATGGAAAACTTTGTTTATAAGGTTCATAAACACCGCAGGAGCATTCGTTAGTCCAAACGGCATGACCAAGAATTCAAACTGCCCATACTTGGTTTGAATGCCGTCTTGGGAATATCTTCCTTCCTGACCCAGATCTGATGGTAGCCAGATCTAAGGTCAATCTTCGAAAACACCTTGGCTCCGCTCAATTGATCAAATAGGTCATCGATCCGGGATAGATGGTACTTGTTCTTGATGGTGATATTGTTCAGCACCCGGTAGTCGATGCACATCCGTACTGTTCCGTCCTTCTTCACTACTAAAATATGCTTAAATAGCGACGTATATTAGCGACGGCGGAAATACGCGTCGCTGATAATTGCATATAGCGACGTCTTGTGCTACACGTCGCTGTACGTCGCTGAGTAGCGACGTTCAGCGATGTAGTATAATTTACGTCGCTGGCTTGCGACGTTTAGCGACGTTTCATGTAGGCGTCGCTGTTTTATTTCATATAGGGTTCCTAGCCCGATCGAAATCCCAAAATTTTCACCCAAAATTTATTCCCGCTCTCCCCTCTCCCCCTGGCGAACCCTCTCCCTTCGGCGACCACTCCCTCCGGCGAGACCCTCCTCCTTCTTCCCCCGGAGACCCCGCTCGCCCGTTGACCCCTCCCTCCGGCGACCAGCCTCCCTCCTCCGACGAAGGAGCCTTCCTCGCCGCTTCCTCCTCCGACGAAGCCACCCTCCTCGCCGCCTCCATCCTCCGACGAAGCCACCCTCCTCAGGTAAACCCTAACCCTAGCCCTAGCTATCTAGACACAGACACGGACACGAGAACTCTAACCCTAGCTGCTGGGGTGGTCTTTCTGTCAAGGGGGAGAGAGGGGTGGGGTTGGGTGCAGGGGGTGGGGGGGTCTTACTGTCGAGGGGTAGAGGGAGGGGTGGG
Source organism: Iris pallida (assembly GCA_029216955.1). Classification (NCBI taxonomy): domain Eukaryota; kingdom Viridiplantae; phylum Streptophyta; class Magnoliopsida; order Asparagales; family Iridaceae; genus Iris; species Iris pallida. The sequence goes on along the minus strand of JANAVB010033020.1, from coordinate 5,881,846 downwards.
GGTACCCGGGGGGTGCAGGGGTAGGGGGAGGGGGGCATGGTTGGGGTGGGTGCAGGGGGAGGGGGGCAGGGAAGGGAAGGCAGGGGAGGGTTGGGGTGGGTGCAGGGGTATGGGGAGGGGGGGACAGGGGAGGGGGGAGGGGGGGAGGGGGGAGGGGAGGGTTGGGGTGGGTGCAGGGGTAGGGGGAGGGGGGCAGGGGTGAAGTGTATATTTTGGTTGGGGTGGGTGCAGGGGTATGGGGAGGGGTGGCAGGGGAGGGGGGAGGGGGGGAGGGGGGAGGGAAGGCAGGGGAGGGTTGGGGTGGGTACAGTCTGCCACTTTTCTTTATCAAGTACGATTTTGTTGCTTCTCTCGCTCTTCCTCTTGGTCTCCGTTGAATGCTGGTCTACTGCCATTAATATTGGTCGATAGATTTCTCTGTCACATATTGCAAGTGGTACTAAGAAAAAAGAAAAAAGAAAGAAAGAAGAGAATAGATGTGACTCAAATGGACCGAAGTACGTGTAGTAGTAGCAGTAAGAGCGGGACATGAACCGGGCTCATGACATTTTGAACTTTGGAAGACAATGCCATGTTAACTACTTCCTTTCCTTGCTTATGTTTGTGATTTATTATGATATATAATGGTGATGTTAATTCTTTCCAAATGTTAGGATCGTTACAAATCTTGTTGGCTCGAAAAAAAAATTTCTTCGTGCATGCCTACTTCACATTATAGGATTTTATTTTTTGTTCAAGGGATTCGCAAAATGTAGGGATATATACCATTTGAAATTCATTTGAAATTCATTTGAAATCCATTTGAAATTCATTTTAAGAATCTGAAATGTTGACGATATATACCCAAGGTTCACAATATCGGTATCGGAATCGGTATCGGACTATTCCTATGAGTATTGGTATCGGCGATACCGGTAGTATCGGCGGTATCGTATCGGAGTATCGAACTTTGGTATCGGAAAACAAATAATTATTAATAAATTATTTACATTTAAAAACATATATTTTATACATTTAGGCATAATTTTAAGTATTTCAGCGTTATTTCTTAGTAGTTTTGAAATTATATGAAATAGTAGTCATCCTTACCGATTGGTTTTGCTGAATTGACCGGAACAAAGACCTCCAATGTCGGTATCGGTCAATATTTGGTATCGGTCTGTATCGGATCGGAACATGCCAAACCGTATCGGTATCGGCCTGTTGGATAATATCATTGTTATTAGTAACTGTCCAATGTCGGTATAGTATCGGAACATGCCAATGTCGGTATCGGTCTGTATAGTATCGGTATCGGAACATGCCAATGTCGGTATCGGTCAATATTTGGTATCGGTATCGGTATCGATCTGTATAGTATCGGAACATGCCAATGTCGGTATCGGTCAATATTTGGTATCGGTCTGTATCGGATCAGAACATGCCAAACCGTATCGGTATCGGTCAATATCATTGTTATTAGTAACTGTCCGCTACTAATGTGTGTCCCATAATAAGACATTATATATGAATTTGTGCCTGTTGGATAATGTGTGTCCATCTTTGCAGAATTATTTTCAAATGGATATGAATTACTACTTGCGGAATCGTTCATGGATGTACAATCGTCGTCCTGATGATATGTGTGGTGTGCGGGATGAATACATAGCGGGAGTAGAGCAGTTCCTGCAGTTTGCTAAGGCGTTCCCTCAGTACATGGACGGCACCAAAATTAAGTGTCCGTGTGTGAAATGTCATAACGTGAAATATTATCCAGAAGTGGAAGTGACATATCATTTGTACTCGAGGGGTTTCACGCCTAATTACTATCAGTGGACCGCACACGGAGAACTTGTGTCTTTAGCATCAGAGCCGGAGCCTTACGTTGAGCCGTATATGCATGCGGGACCTAATTTTGTTTCAGATAATCATGCATACGACGACGGGTGCGTGAACATGGCTTTCGACGCTGCGGGGCCTAGTTTCGTGTGAGCACCCTGAATTTCGGGTTGATTTTTTTATTTTTATTTATTTTCTGATTGATTTTAATTTTGATAAATAATTAATTCTGTTATTTTCCTTAAGTGTACTTTTTCATGCTATTGATATTTGGAGTATCAGGGATGTTCAATTCTGGAAATCTTCTTCACGAGTTTTGGAGTGGACACGATTACCTTCATGACGGTATATGGTGTCCCACCCAAACTTGTTCCCTTGTGCTCTTTCTGCTTCGCTGAACTTTGGGTCGGTTTAGACCAATTGATTGTTATTATTTTTCCCACTCTTTTTTTTTGATCATTTTCAGCGCGTTACCATGACATTTAAATTGGGAACGCCAGACCAGCCATTTCCTTGAAACCAACTCCTCATTGATGATCTACTCGAGACGCTCGTCACCCATGACCTTCGTTTCCCACTCATTCATGTCATTTTGAGCTCCATTTGATTCGTACAACTTTTCCGACACGTGGCCCGATTTTATTTCACGCCACGGCGTCACATTCATTTTCCAACTTGATTTGTGGGTCCCCTGTCGACCAAAACCTGTCAGCCCCAACTATGGACATGGCCCACTTTGAGCCTACTATCCGTCCGCCACTTGTGTCCCATTATTTGGAATCCCCATGTGCTACTTATTTACTCATGATCATCAACGTCTAATTTTAATTCTATTTTTGCACGATGTCCAGTTTTGACCCAATCCGGCTCCACCGAGTCCAGTCCAGCTCCATGATTTTCTCCATCATGACACTCTAATATTTTGTTGCCTAAAAATATCAGAAATTCATTTACCCATTTTTCCTATATTTAATAGAATTTCTATTGAATTAATCTACTTGGAATGATCTATTTTTGCTAAATCAATACTAGCCCTTTGATTTCCTTCAATTAAGCACAACCATTGATTTCCCCATCCATTTTTTCCTAGCAGCCAACATTGGTTGGCCGGCCCTAATTTCTAGGGGGAAAGCAACTTTTCACTCTCTCTCTCTTCTTCCCTCACATTTATTACTTATCCACATCTATTACTATCTCTCTCTCTCTCTCCAACTATTTGTATACTACAACAACAAACTACAACTAACAGCAACTCTTCCTCCTCACCATGTACCCGACAACACCAGCTCTCCTCCCTGAACCTCCATGGCCAAGCCGACCACCCCTCGTCGGCCGTCGGCCGTGGGCACAGCCCTTCCCTCCCTCCTCCATTCTCCACTCGATCTCCTCCTCCTTCCATGGATCAACACTACCACCACCATCTTAAGCAACAACCGCCACCACCATGGCCATCAACGGCGACCACCACCACCCTAAACCGCCGTGCCGCCGCCACTGGCCGCGCATGGCCGCACCTCCGCCGGGAATAGGCCGCGCAGCCCTCGCTCGCAGCTGCGACAGCAGCCAAGAGCACCAGCAGCAGCGGCTGCGCCAACCGCGCATGCAGGCGCGCACGCACGAGCGCGCGTGGGCCGCCGTCGCGCGCCGCCACGCCGCCGTGCGGGCCGCCGTGGGCCTCTGGCCGTGCTCCCCCGCCATGGGCGAGCCTCCCCTGACGGCCACCGTCCTCCGGGACGCGCCGTCGAGGCGATTTCTGCGTTTTGAACGACATCCCGTCGTGACGCGCGCGAAATGAAGTTCATTTTGGCGCCCCGTCGCAGCAACGTCGCGCACGTTTTTCCGGAGATCCGACCGTTGGATCGTCGATTTCTTCGCTCCGTCACAATCTCGGTATATCCACCTTCATCCTTGTCAATTTTCGTCCGTTAATTTTATCGTTTGATACATGAAAACCGGCCACCAAGTTGACCGTTTAAATTGTATTAAATTTGGACAGTTTCGCGGGGCCAACTTCGTCAGCTTGTATCTCCTCCACCGCAGTTCCGTTTGGCGTACTACCAGTTCCGGTGCGAAGCTGGTATAACCCTCTCCCTGCCCCCTTTAGATTTCATTTCAGTTTGAGCTTGTTTGATTGGTTGAATTCGACGCCAAAGTTGGTCGTCCGAATTCGTAATTTCCAACTTGTAAAATTCCATTTTGAACACGGGACTCCAGATTTCATTTCTGACACCACCATTAGACTTGTGGCGTCGTTCTGGCATGTTTTCATATAAAATTTGTTAGATTTGGAGAACGTGGGCCCGGGCACGCATTTCGATGCAAAGCGGGTCCCATATTCTGGGTCAATGGGACTTTTTGACGCCGGCTCATCGGAATCCAATTCCGGAGATACCGTTGAGTTCGTATCGTCATTCTGGACTCGTTGACATATAATTTGCTAGGTTTTGGTGGACATTGGGTCTGGCACGCATTTCGGTGCAAGTCGGATACCAATATCCGGGCCAACGGGTCATTTTGAGATCGGCTCATCGGAATCCAATTCCGGAGATACCGTTGAGTTCGTATCATCATTCTGGACTCGTTGACAGGTAGTTTGCTGAGTTTTGAGAACCTTGGCTCCGGCACGCATTTCCGTGCAAACCGGAATTCCAAGTTCTGGTCAACGGGCCAAATGGAGATCGGGTCAACGGAATCCAATTCTGGAGATACCGTTGGGTTCGTATCGACATTCTGGTTTCGTGGACATATAATTTGATATATTTTGTAGACTTGTTTTCTTGCACATTTTTCGGTGCAAAATGGCTCCGAGACGGACACCGTTTTGACCCGAAATTACCTTTTTGCCCTTGTGTCCAAATTGGACCGTTGGGTAGGCTATCCTAGCTAATTTGACCATTCTGGACACGTTGGCGATGTTCATTTCATCGTCCGACAATGTTTGTTGATAATTTCTCTGTGTTTAACCCTTTTATAATTAGTTAATAATGAATTCATATAATGTTCGTATTTCGGGATTAGTACAACGAAACTGAGATCAGTCAATTCTAGTGATCTCACATCGCTGAAATTGACAAGTTGGATACGTGGATCACTATAATAAGATTATCAACCTTATCGATAATCTTCTTATCTCGATTTACGTGCCGTAAGTTTCGACGTACAAATAACGAGGTACACTTTAATAATTAGATTAGATTTACCCTGTTTGACCAGAGTTGACCAGTTGACCCAAAGTCAACTGTAAGTCAACACTTGACCTAGTTTGACTAGATTATTGACCGGAGTCGACCTAGAGTTAATTTGACTTAGAAGAACCTTGAATAATATAGATTGCCTGTAGGGATTCATTTATCTCAACTTAAACACCTTGTAACCTGTGTTGCTTTAAATAGGACTCTGTGGCTTCAGTGGGACCTCCTATACTTATCAGCTGTTCAGGTTATCGAGGCGAGTACATTCTCTGATCATTTCATATCCTGCTTAGAATTATTTCCTGCAGTAGATTACTTTACTTGTACTGTCACGATGGTCACACGGATTGGTACTATATGGATCCTTTCTTGAGATGTTATCCTTAGGGAGTATCGGGTACTCTATGCTTGTGCGTTTCACTTACATGGCGTATCACTATGCTTCGTTGATTCTTCGATCACTTGTGACATATACTCTTATGATCACAGAGTCATCCTGGAATCCCTATCCCATTTATGGGACTACTATGTATCACCTTCGGGGTCCATTACCTTCGGGGTCTATTACCTTCGGGGTCCATTACCTTCGGGGTCTATCACCTTCGGGGTCTGAACATAGTATCATAACATAACCTGGCTGGATCCTTGTGTATTGATTGGGGGTACGGGGGAGTAGAAGTGGACATGTGAATAATACACCAGTAGTATCTTCATTGAATCATTCCGTAGTGTCTTCATTGAATCATCCCAGGCCATTTACATGTTCATGTTTTACTCTGACTCACTAGTCACATGCTAGCTCTTTATTTATAGTAGATATTTCTATTACAGCTCTTCCTGTTTACATACTGCTTTTCCTCAGTACCTGTATCTTACTTTACTGCATGTTATATATTTTCTAACCTGCTATGATCTGTTGAGATGTACTGTGCTCGCTCCAGTCCTGACTGGACCTGTTGATAAATTTTACAGATAGCCTGGAGGTGCCTGCTAGCCTAGAGGAGACACAGTGGGGTTTGTTTAGGTAGTTATTCCATTTTTGTCTGGAGTTGTATTTACTTGGGGATTACTGTATCTTTATTTGAGTTTTGAGATGTACTTCTGGGTTCATGTATCTTAGACACTTAGACTTCTATCTCCTGTATTTATTTTGGATTTCATGTTTTATCTATCCTTATCATGCTCTACCTTAGATGTGATTGAGTCTGTATCTGCTATGTCACCCCCATTCGGGGAGTATAAACTGTTTAGCCTTATACTGTTAGATGCATGAGACCTAGGACAGCGTTCTACCGCCGACACTGCGGCGTAGGCTGGGCGTCGTTACGTTCTCGTGCCCTAACTTTAGGGTGCGGGTCGTGACACGTTTTTAGTGGTGGCCCATGCAGGTCGAGTTTGTGTAGTGGTATTCGAACTAGAGTACCACTACAGCCTGCACTAGGAATAGGATATATTTTTGAAGATACTCAATCACAGTTAGGAACTCTTGAGAGATTCCTGGGACGACCCTGGAGAATCTTATTTAACTTCGAGTTGAAAACTCTTTTTTCCCTTGATTTGATTTATCTTTATTTTCTGTTGTTAAATTTAATTTTAAGGGATTATTGTTGAATTTGAGTTTGTATTTATTAATTTTGATGTAAGATTGTCGAATTTTGAATTTTGATAATAGCGGTTGCATTCGAGTTTGTATTTTGATAGATTTTGTTCATTTTTGAATTTTGATGTTCGTTAATAAATTTGACTTGATTTTTGAGTATTCATTATTGATTAATTTAATTTTTGGCAAGATGGAATTATATGGGCTAGGTCATCTAAGTTATGGAAATCTAGTTCTCTACGGTCACATTAGTCAGCATGGTGAGGACATATAGTCTGACTTGGATATATTTTTCGGGTGTGGGAATTTAAGGTTTTCGCAGCCAAGCTAGCGGCACCGCGAAAATGTTAAATCCCACGATTCTAGACGTATGTGTCAAGTCGAGGACTCTGTGATTATCGTAGCCTTGCTTACTAGTATGACGAGGATTAGGGTACCATTATTTTGGATAGACGCATATAATCATCAGTTTGTACCTTAAATGTTTTGAACATGTTTTCTCTACCTTGCTTCAGCCCTTCAAAAAAAAAAGGAATTATTAATTGTTTTGTTTTGCTTGCTTCTCATTATTTAACTTAGAAGTAGCTTTAGCTATTTTCATAAACCTTGTGTAACTTCTCCTATGAATTTCTCCTTAATACAATGAATTGATGATTTTGCTAGACTTTATTTGATATTTTAACTTTGGATTTTAAAATGGTTTCCTCTTTTAAAACGGATAAGCAGCACAGATTTTACTACCATTTCTTTCCTGCCAATATTTTATTTTCATCATTCCTTGTCATATACAACCATCATGATTACATCAATTCCCTGTCTCGTATATAATTCTGTCAGCGATACCTTGAAAACTCTTGAACCTTCATACCATTTTGCTTGAGAAATGTTGGGGAAGTGATGTAAACCATCTAGTATGGAAATGACGTAATTGGTTATTATGTAATAATTTTGTAGGAATCAAAATGTTGGATGTCAAAAAAAATTTTGAGATAGAAATGTAGTAAAGGTTTAGAATGGAATTGAGTGATAAATGTTATCAATTTAGAAATAATTGCAGAAAATTTGGTTATGAGTAATTCATGGATGTATTTCAAAACTAATGAGGATATCAGAGGTCAACCTACTTTTGAGAACTAGAAATCTTGGTTATTGATTCTTGAGAACTATTACAAGGCTATGTGAAAATTTGAGATGGAAATGAGAATTTGATTGTTTTCTATGATTATGCGAAGTTGAACCAGATATTGTAAGAGGGTGACTAGAGACAGATAAAACAAGGATTTTAAGCTATAGGAATTGTTTTAGATGATTGGGGAAATTGTAGAATTCAAACGGAAAATAATTGAAGGTGAACATTGAGGAAATTATGAAGGTTGATTTATAAACAAGAATAAAATTTTGTGTGACATAGTGGTATTGGAGTTTAGTGAATACGAGACTTGATTTAAACAAATTCAAGGATTTCATAAATTGGGTTTAGAGGTTTCGGATCTAATTTAAAACGAGGTGAAGGAATTTGGGATTTTGGTTAAACGAATAAGTGTTGACTCCTAAATAAGATGGGTATGTTCGGGGAAAAATATTTTTAGAAGTAGAAAATTGTCTATGGTGATCATGGTAAAGGTTTAGATGACTAAAGGTTATAAAATTTCGATGATAGTTATATAGAGATTGATTTCATATTGGGACTTGTGAAAAAAAAAAAATTTAAATAAATATGATTTAGCAAATGACAGACTTGATGGTATTAGAGAGAGATGATTAACTTGACTCCTTATGAAATCCACCCTTGTTTTTCCCCAAAGTATTTTCAATATCATTGAACCCTAGTTTCCTCAATCACGACCAAATCGACTTCGACTATCTTCCTTATCATATTAATATCTTGGATTGTACGTAATTGAATTAAATTTGATTACGACCTGAATATCCATCCTTGTATGCTCGTTCTCAGACTTTGTTGAACTGTCCTCCATATTGCCCAAATCTTGATTATCCTAACTTGGTCAACTTAGATCGTATCGAGACTAAATATTCTTAATATGTATTTTGATTGGATTTTCATGAAATTGACCTTCATTCTTAAACTCGTGGTTTTGATTTTTCTTGTTTAGTAACCCTTTTAGATGATTGGTAGTTATCCTTATTTATTTTTGATCAGTACCAGTTTTCCTATAAGGTGGGTAGACAGCCTTACAGTTTTGATGGTTTGTTGTTTCCGTAACTTTGGTTTAGCACCCTAGACTGCTTGTGTGTTTGATACCCTATGACCCTTCCGGTTAGCATGACTAGTATACCTAGATGAGACTTCACTGTCACCGTATGCCACGACCCTGGACGTTGTCCTTTTTGTTGGTATGTTTTATTTAAAGTTCTGGGACTTTGATTGTGGGGGTTTGACCTAGAGGGAGTAGGGACATTTTAATTTCGAGGACGAAATTTTTATAAGGTGGGTAGGATGTGAGCACCCTGAATTTCGGGTTGATTTTTTTATTTTTATTTATTTTCTGATTGATTTTAATTTTGATAAATAATTAATTCTGTTATTTTTCTTAAGTGTACTTTTTCATGCCATTGATATTTGGAGTATCAGGGATGTTCAATTCTGGAAATCTTCTTCACGAGTTTTGGAGTGGACACGATTACCTTCATGACGGTATATGGTGTCCCACCCAAACTTGTTCCCTTGTGCTCTTTCTGCTTCGCTGAACTTTGGGTCGGTTTAGACCAATTGATTGTTATTATTTTTCCCACTCTTTTTTTTTGATCATTTTCAGCGCGTTACCATGACATTTAAATTGGGAACGCCAGACCAGCCATTTCCTTGAAACCAACTCCTCATTGATGATCTACTCGAGACGCTCGTCACCCATGACCTTCGTTTCCCACTCATTCATGTCATTTTGAGCTCCATTTGATTCGCACAACTTTTCCGACACGTGGCCCGATTTTATTTCACGCCACGGCGTCACATTCATTTTCCAACTTGATTTGTGGGTCCCCTGTCGACCAAAACCTGTCAGCCCCAACTATGGACATGGCCCACTTTGAGCCTACTATCCGTCCGCCACTTGTGTCCCATTATTTGGAATCCCCATGTGCTACTTATTTACTCATGATCATCAACGTCTAATTTTAATTCTATTTTTGCACGATGTCCAGTTTTGACCCAATCCGGCTCCACCGAGTCCAGTCCAGCTCCATGATTTTCTCCATCATGACACTCTAATATTTTGTTGCCTAAAAATATCAGAAATTCATTTACCCATTTTTCCTATATTTAATAGAATTTCTATTGAATTAATCTACTTGGAATGATCTATTTTTGCTAAATCAATACTAGCCCTTTGATTTCCTTCAATTAAGCACAACCATTGATTTCCCCATCCATTTTTTCCTAGCAGCCAACATTGGTTGGCCGGCCCTAATTTCTAGGGGGAAAGCAACTTTTCACTCTCTCTCTCTTCTTCCCTCACATTTATTACTTATCCACATCTATTACTATCTCTCTCTCTCTCTCCAACTATTTGTATACTACAACAACAAACTACAACTAACAGCAACTCTTCCTCCTCACCATGCACCCGACAACACCAGCTCTCCTCCCTGAACCTCCATGGCCAAGCCGACCACCCCTCGTCGGCCGTCGGCCGTGGGCACAGCCCTTCCCTCTCTCCTCCATTCTCCACTCGATCTCCTCCTCCTTCCATGGATCAACACTACCACCACCATCTTAAGCAACAACCGCCACCACCATGGCCATCAACGGCGACCACCACCACCCTAAACCGCCGTGCCGCCGCCACTGGCCGCGCATGGCCGCACCTCCGCCGGGAATAGGCCGCGCAGCCCTCGCTCGCAGCTGCGACAGCAGCCAAGAGCACCAGCAGCAGCGGCTGCGCCAACCGCGCATGCAGGCGCGCACGCACGAGCGCGCGTGGGCCGCCGTCGCGCGCCGCCACGCCGCCGTGCGGGCCGCCGTGGGCCTCTGGCCGTGCTCCCCCGCCATGGGCGAGCCTCCCCTGACGGCCATCGTCCTCCGGGACGCGCCGTCGAGGCGATTTCTGCGTTTTGAACGACATCCCGTCGTGACGCGCGCGAAATGAAGTTCATTTTGGCGCCCCGTCGCAGCAACGTCGCGCACGTTTTTCCGGAGATCCGACCGTTGGATCGTCGATTTCTTCGCTCTGTCACAATCTCGGTATATCCACCTTCATCCCTGTCAATTTTCGTCCGTTAATTTTATCGTTTGATACATGAAAACCGGCCACCAAGTTGACCGTTTAAATTGTATTAAATTTGGACAGTTTCGCGGGGCCAACTTCGTCAGCTTGTATCTCCTCCACCGCAGTTCCGTTTGGCGTGCTACCAGTTCCGGTGCGAAGCTGGTATAACCCTCTCCCTGCCCCCTTTAGATTTCATTTCAGTTTGAGCTTGTTTGATTGGTTGAATTCGACGCCAAAGTTGGTCGTCCGAATTCGTAATTTCCAACTTGTAAAATTCCATTTTTGAACACGGGACTCTAGATTTCATTTCTGACACCACCATTAGACTTGTGGCGTCGTTCTGGCATGTTTTCATATAAAATTTGTTAGATTTGGAGAACGTGGGCCCGGGCACGCATTTCGGTGCAAAGCGGGTCCCATATTCTGGGTCAACGGGACTTTTTGACGCCGGCTCATCGGAATCCAATTCCGGAGATACCGTTGAGTTCGTATCGTCATTCTGGACTCGTTGACATATAATTTGCTAGGTTTTGGTGGACATTGGGTCTGGCACGCATTTCGGTGCAAGTCGGATACCAATATCCGGGCCAACGGGTCATTTTGAGATCGGCTCATCGGAATCCAATTCCGGAGATACCGTTGAGTTCGTATCATCATTCTGGACTCGTTGACAGGTAGTTTGCTGAGTTTTGAGAACCTTGGCTCCGGCACGCATTTCCGTGCAAACCGGAATTCCAAGTTCTGGTCAACGGGCCAAATGGAGATCGGGTCAACGGAATCCAATTCTGGAGATACCGTTGGGTTCGTATCGACATTCTGGTTTCGTGGACATATAATTTGATATATTTTGTAGACTTGTTTTCTTGCACATTTTTCGGTGCAAAATGGCTCCGAGACGGACACCGTTTTGACCCGAAATTACCTTTTTGCCCTTGTGTCCAAATTGGACCGTTGGGTAGGCTATCCTAGCTAATTTGACCATTCTGGACACGTTGGCGATGTTCATTTCATCGTCCGACAATGTTTGTTGATAATTTCTCTGTGTTTAACCCTTTTATAATTAGTTAATAATGAATTCATATAATGTTCGTATTTCGGGATTAGTACAACGAAACTGAGATCAGTCAATTCTAGTGATCTCACATCGCTGAAATTGACAAGTTGGATACGTGGATCACTATAATAAGATTATCAACCTTATCGATAATCTTCTTATCTCGATTTACGTGCCGTAAGTTTCGACGTACAAATAACGAGGTACACTTTAATAATTAGATTAGATTTACCCTGTTTGACCAGAGTTGACCAGTTGACCCAAAGTCAACTGTAAGTCAACACTTGACCTAGTTTGACCAGATTATTGACCGGAGTCGACCTAGAGTTAATTTGACTTAGAAGAACCTTGAATAATATAGATTGCCTGTAGGGATTCATTTATCTCAACTTAAACACCTTGTAACCTGTGTTGCTTTAAATAGGACTCTGTGGCTTCAGTGGGACCTCCTATACTTATCAGCTGTTCAGGTTATCGAGGCGAGTACATTCTCTGATCATTTCATATCCTGCTTAGAATTATTTCCTGCAGTAGATTACTTTACTTGTACTGTCACGATGGTCACACGGATTGGTACTATATGGATCCTTTCTTGAGATGTTATCCTTAGGGAGCATCGGGTACTCTATGCTTGTGCGTTTCACTTACATGGCGTATCACTATGCTTCGTTGATTCTTCGATCACTTGTGACATATACTCTTATGATCACAGAGTCATCCTGGAATCCCTATCCCATTTATGGGACTACTATGTATCACCTTCGGGGTCCATTACCTTCGGGGTCTATTACCTTCGGGGTCCATTACCTTCGGGGTCTATCACCTTCGGGGTCTGAACATAGTATCATAACATAACCTGGCTGGATCCTTGTGTATTGATTGGGGGTACGGGGGAGTAGAAGTGGACATGTGAATAATACACCAGTAGTATCTTCATTGAATCATTCCGTAGTGTCTTCATTGAATCATCCCAGGCCATTTACATGTTCATGTTTTACTCTGACTCACTAGTCACATGCTAGCTCTTTATTTATAGTAGATATTTCTATTACAGCTCTTCCTGTTTACATACTGCTTTTCCTCAGTACCTGTATCTTACTTTACTGCATGTTATATATTTTCTAACCTGCTATGATCTGTTGAGATGTACTGTGCTCGCTCCAGTCCTGACTGGACCTGTTGATAAATTTTACAGATAGCCTGGAGGTGCCTGCTAGCCTAGAGGAGACACAGTGGGGTTTGTTTAGGTAGTTATTCCATTTTTGTCTGGAGTTGTATTTACTTGGGGATTACTGTATCTTTATTTGAGTTTTGAGATGTACTTCTGGGTTCATGTATCTTAGACACTTAGACTTCTATCTCCTGTATTTATTTTGGATTTCATGTTTTATCTATCCTTATCATGCTCTACCTTAGATGTGATTGAGTCTGTATCTGCTATGTCACCCCCATTCGGAGAGTATAAACTGTTTAGCCTTATACTGTTAGATGCATGAGACCTAGGACAGCGTTCTACCGCCGACACTGCGGCGTAGGCTGGGCGTCGTTACGTTCTCGTGCCCTAACTTTAGGGTGCGGGTCGTGACACGTTTTTAGTGGTGGCCCATGCAGGTCGAGTTTGTGTAGTGGTATTCGAACTAGAGTACCACTACAGCCTGCACTAGGAATAGGATATATTTTTGAAGATACTCAATCACAGTTAGGAACTCTTGAGAGATTCCTGGGACGACCCTGGAGAATCTTATTTAACTTCGAGTTGAAAACTCTTTTTTCCCTTGATTTGATTTATCTTTATTTTCTGTTGTTAAATTTAATTTTAAGGGATTATTGTTGAATTTGAGTTTGTATTTATTAATTTTGATGTAAGATTGTCGAATTTTGAATTTTGATAATAGCGGTTGCATTCGAGTTTGTATTTTGATAGATTTTGTTCATTTTTGAATTTTGATGTTCGTTAATAAATTTGACTTGATTTTTGAGTATTCATTATTGATTAATTTAATTTTTGGCAAGATGGAATTATATGGGCTAGGTCATCTAAGTTATGGAAATCTAGTTCTCTACGGTCACATTAGTCAGCATGGTGAGGACATATAGTCTGACTTGGATATATTTTTCGGGTGTGGGAATTTAAGGTTTTCGCAGCCAAGCTAGCGGCACCGCGAAAATGTTAAATACCACGATTCTAGACGTATGTGTCAAGTCGAGGACTCTGTGATTATCGTAGCCTTGCTTACTAGTATGACGAGGATTAGGGTACCATTATTTTGGATAGACGCATATAATCATCAGTTTGTACCTTAAATGTTTTGAACATGTTTTCTCTACCTTGCTTCAGCCCTTCAAAAAAAAAAAGGAATTATTAATTGTTTTGTTTTGCTTGCTTCTCATTATTTAACTTAGAAGTAGCTTTAGCTATTTTCATAAACCTTGTGTAACTTCTCCTATGAATTTCTCCTTAATACAATGAATTGATGATTTTGCTAGACTTTATTTGATATTTTAACTTTGGATTTTAAAATGGTTTCCTCTTTTAAAACGGATAATTCCTGGTCCGAACAATCCCAAGAGGAACATTGACGTGTACTTACAGCCTTTGATAGATGAGTTGAATCAGTTATGGGAAGTAGGCGCTAACACGTACGATGTTTCCAGGAAGCAGAATTTTCAGATGAAGGCAACCCTTATGTGGACCATCAACGACTTTCCGACCTATGGAATGTTATCTGGATGGAGCACTCATGGCCGTCTCTCATGTCCGTATTGCATGGACCGTAGTAAGGCTTTCCGCTTGAAACACGGCAGAAAGCCGTGCTTCTTTGATTGTCATCGGCAATTTCTGCCAAAAGATCATCCGTTCAGAAGGAACAGGAATGCTTTCCGTGCCGGCGTTGTAGAGAAGGGGGATCCACCGCCAAGGTGGTGCGAAGATACGATATGGGAGGAGGTTAAAGATTTTCCAAGTGCTATCGAAGATCCTACAACTGGGTACAAGTGCGATGGATTTGGTAGAGTTCATAACTGGACAAAGAGGAGCATATTCTGGGATCTGCCATACTGGAGTACCAATCTGATCAGACATAATCTTGATGTCATGCATATTGAGAAGAATGTGTTTGATAACATAATTAATACTGTGATGGATGTAAAGGGAAAAACGAAAGACAATCCCAAGGCCAGGTTGGACTTAAAAGAAATATGCAAACGCCCTGCGTTGCATTTGATACAACAGAATGGAAAACAGTTCCTTCCGAAGTCAATTTTTTCGCTGGACAAGGAGGATAAAGTGAGACTTTGTCGATGGATCCAGGGCCTAAAATTTCCAGACGGATATGTGTCAAATCTGAGAAGATGTGTCAATCCGAAGGAAAACAAATTGACGGGTATGAAGAGCCCCGATTGTCACGTATTCATGGAGAGGTTAATTCCGATTGCATTTCGGGAATTCTTACCGCAGGCAGTTTGGGATCCATTGACGGAGCTTAGCATATTCTTCAGGGATCTTTGTTCTAAAAAATTGCTCGTTGATCGTCTAGAAAAGCAAGAGAAGGACATTGCGGTAACACTATACAAGCTAGAGAGGGTGTTTCCTCCTGGATTCTTCGACTCTATGGAGCATTTGTCGATTCATCTATCCTATGAGGCACGTGTTGGTGGACCCGTCGAATATCGATAGATGTACCCGTTCGAGCGACATTTGAATCACCTAAAAAGAAAGGTAAAAAATAAGGCACGAGTCGAGGGTTCTATTTGTGAAGCCTATGTTCTCGAAGAGATTACAAACTTTTGTTCGATGTATTTCAAGCCTCATGTTGCAACTAATAGAACGAGAGCTTCCAGAAACGACGAGGGAGATCATGAAAGTAATGATACAATACTGAAGGTATTCAATGCTCCAGGAAAGCCATCGGGTAAGATAAAAAAGAGATATCTGAACGATGATGAGCTAAGGGCTGCTCAGGTGTATGTATTACTCAACTGCGACGAGGTGGAAGTAGAGAAACTGGAGGGGTAACTAATTAATACGTCTATATTATTTTAATAGTATTATTTATTATACTATTACATTAATTGAACGATGTTGTTTTCAGCATATTTAATGATGATGTGAGGTCGGGTAGGCCACACATAACAGAAGAAGAACTAGAACAAGAAATGAGGCGTTATTTTCCATCATGGTTGAGTACATATGTAAGACTTGAGAACTCTGTAATTACCTTTTTGAATATGCACTTGATTGAGAATGAGCTTAATTGCTTCTTTCGTGGTATTTAGGTCGATCGTCCATACGCAAGACTTGAGAATGAGTCTATTAGAACGCTAGCCAAGGGACCAATTTATGCTGCAAAAATATGGCCAAGCTACTGTGTTAATGGGTTTAGGTTCAAGTCAACAACTTGTCCGATCAGAGACAACTTTGTGGATCTCGATTCCACCAAAAACAGCTGTTTGTGTATCAGATCTTCGAACTACAAAGATGTTGATGCGGGCAACGATTTCTATGGCGTGTTACGGGAGATTGTGGAGCTGACATATAGTTATGGAATAGAGCCTGCTAAGATTGTGTTATTCAGGTGTGATTGGTTCGATCCGATTGAAGGTCAAGGTTGGAAAGTAGACAAGCACGGTCTTGTTGATATAAACTATCGGCGTCGATATCAAGCCTATGAACCATTTGTCCTATCAAGTCAGGCTCAGCTCGTGTACTTCACAAGTTATCCTAAACGGGGAACAACAAGGTCGGACTGGTGGGCAGTATGCAAGACCAAAGCTAGAAATACCTTTGAGGTTGACGATATAGTTTATCAACAGGATGAACTACCTCTTATAACAAATATTATAGAAGTGGACACGACGGAAGTTTCCTATTACACATCTAATTGTGTAGAAGAAGTAGAATTATCTAAAGAGGAAGATGCAGATGAAAGTGAAGATGTAGAGGAGGAGGAAGAAGAAGAAGAAGAAGAAGAAGAAGAAGAAGTAGATGAGCCAAACGAACTAGATAAATTTTCAGAAGAGGATTAAATCTGTACGTTTGTTTTATAATCATATTTGACACTTTAGTGACACTTCTATCATATAAATCTGTGACACTTCAGTGACACTTTATTGACACTTTTATTGACACTTCAGTGACACTTTTTGACTATGATATTTTTCAAAAATCTGTGATGTCTATCATATAAATATATTTTTTTGTTTTATTGTCATATGTTTTATTGTCAGGTATGACTAGACCATCTGGACGACGCGGAGGATTATATATTAGGCAGCCCCGTCAGCCTCGGGCTGGGGATGGAGAGGGCAGTTCCGTACCCTCATCCTCATCTCCGAGTACGCCAGTGTACCGTTCTGTTCCCGGTCCATTACCGGGACAGGGCAGTTCTAGCAGGTTGGCGACTCCTCCCTCGTCGTCCAGCCTTCCTGATCCTGCATCCAGCATCCCTGATCCCCCGTCCAGCATTCCTACTGTCGACGGCTCTATGGAGGGAGCCCACGCCGATCATATAGAGGACGGCGATCAGACTGATCCTGCCCAGGCAGGAGGTGAGAGCGACCCTCCATGCGCTCCCCCGGGCGAGACGCGTATGGAGATTTGGACGGACGGGCCTATGAAGTAAGTTAATTAATTATTATATATTTCTCAAATGATTATATGTACATATATATTCATGAAAAATTATTATTGTATAGATATCGGCCTTCTGCAGTACAGAGACAACTGGGGACATTTGTGAGGCAGAACTATGGTGGGCCTTGGCTCAACTACTCAGATGCTCCCGCAGATAGGAAGGCCTTTTGGTTCGCCCACTTCAAGGTAAAAAATTTGTTTATTTTTAAATTTTAATAATTATTTGTGTATATTATACAACTTTTCTATTTTACTTCTTGTAGAGGACCTATTTCTATCCACCACACTGGACGGCGAGGATCGAGGGCCAATTTCCTGCCGTCATAGCCAAGCTCATCCGTGATGCGATCGACGACCAGAAGCGTCGTGATCGCGCCAGACGTCCGATCCAGGGTTGGATTACGCCAGAGCAGTGGACTGCGATGAAGGCTAGATTCAGCGAGCACCAGTACCAGGAGCGGTCTGAGAAGGCCAAGGTGGCGCGGTCGAGCGTCGGTAAGTAGTGTGGCGGCTCCATTCCGATGACGGAGCATTTTCGTCGTCTGGTACGTTTCCTATGACGGACATTAATTTATATATAGTTCGATATAATGTTTAATACTAATAATAGATAATATATTTTAACAGGTAAAGAAGGGTGAGGACCCGAACATGGTGACCGTCTTCCTGGTCACCCATCGGAGGGCTGGGGACTTCATTGACGAGAGGGCGACGCAGGCATATGTACGTTCTATTCAACTAATATTAACTGACTATAATTTAGAAAACAGGAAAATAGATATCAATATAGACTTTAGTAAACACTTACACATTAGCAAACATGTTCTAGGCCGAGTTTGTTCGGCTACAGAAGGAGGCGGCTGATGCTGCTGCTGCTGCTAGTGTGCAAGCAGAGGAAGGGGCTGGTACTTCCTCCCAGCCGTCTGCAGAGCCATCGCCGGACGAGCTCTGGATGACCGCCGTTGGCGGTCTTCAGAAGGGTACGTACTACGGTACGGGATCCTACGGTGCGTATTTGGCTTCGGAGTCATCCCGGGCCCCCTCTGTCAGTGCGCAGTCTCCGGCTACGCAGGCGTCGTCACGAGCTGAGGATGTTCGTCGTCAGATCGAGGAGCTGCATCGCGAGTTGCAGCAGCTGATTTCTGATGCGGTCGAGCGACGATCCGACCCTCCGATCGTCACCGGACGATTTGATGCGGTCGAGCGCAGTATACAGGAGCTGATGAGTCTGCATCAGGCTGCAGCTGCCAACTTGCAGACGCTCACCGAGTCTACGCAGCGTACGGAGCGTAGACAGGTCGAGCTGGACGGATCGCAGAGGAGCCTTTCTCTCTCAGTCGCTCAGTATACTGAGAAGGAGGTGAGTGCCCTTGCTGCGCATGGTGAGCGACTGTGAGAGCTGGAGCAGGTACGTCCTTCGGGTCTATCGACGGCGCCGACTCCAGATACTGCACTGCCTCCGGTGCCGACTCCAGACATTGTACTGCCTCCTACTGCCCCTACGGTACAGCTCACGCAGGAGCAGTATGACTACATTCTATCCCAGTTGCGCGGCAGGGGTCCGCAGTGATTTTATTGGTTTTTTTATGACTTGTATGTATTGGTCCTATGGGCAAATTATTTATTCATACACTGTTGTTTATACACTTGGTGGAAGACTTTTTATCATCTTTCATTTTTATTTGACTCTATTGGATGTTTGTGAGGATGTGTGTCTGTGATATTTACTTTGTACTGCCTTCTATTTTTATTGTGATATTTACTTTATGATATCTGCGACGGGATGACAAATATACCTACGCTGGGTTATAAGCGATGATCTGATATACAAAGGAGATGCTGCCAAAATTTTAAAAAAATATATTGTGTATTTTTGTTATGATGTGTGTCTGTGTTTACAGTGAATGTGAAATACAGTGTTCGGAACCATCGACAGTTTCGATTACTGTTGTATGTTTTATCTTGGATAGAAATAGCAACAGTTCAGGGTGCACTTCTGAGAGCTTCATTTTCACGTCCTTCACTTTCTCGGACGTCGTAAAGGTTCCTGAGAAGGTGAAGGACGTGAAGAGGAAGCTCTGAGAAGTGCACCCTGAACTGTTGCTCTTTCTATCAAAGATAAAACATACAACAGTAAGCGAAACTGTCGATGGTTCGAACACTGCACTTCACACACACTGTAAACACAGACACACAGCATAACAAAAATATCAATTATATTTTTTTAAATTTTTTTTTATATTAGCGATGTATAGCGACGTTCTGCGACGTATAGCGACGTCTGTGAGACGTCGCTATACGTCGCTAACTAGCGACGTTACGTCGTTCGACGTCGCTACTTTGCCCACGTGGCCACGTGGATGCCATGCCTCGTCATCATTTATAAACTTTTGAAGCGTCGCTAGTTGTCGCTTTACGTCGCAATGTTGGCGACGTACTTATACGTCGCTATCTGTCGCTCATTTTGCGACGTCTAGCGATGATTAACTACGTGTCGCAAATAGCGACGTTTAGCGACTAAATTGCCATCTGCGACTTGCCTATAAGCGACGTAGGTTTTTCGTCGCTAAATACGTCGCAAATCATTGTTAGCGACATATTTCCTGTATTTAGCGACGTCTCCTGACGTCGCTAATCTGGGTTATTTTAGTAGTGCTTGGGCACAAACAAGACATGTGCTCCCCAGGGTGAAGCTCCGTCTCGAATGAATCCCAGAGCCTTCAGTTTATTGATCTGGTCCTTCATCTCCATGGCCTCCTTTGGGTTGACTCTGTAACATCCCTTAGAAATAGGGGGAGAGCCGAGGACTAGGTCAAAGGTGAACTCTATGTCTCGATCTGGGGGTAACCCGGAATGACTATCAGGGAAGACATCTACCATAAAGGTGTAACTAAGAATTTTATTCATGTGGAGAATTACAGCAAAACTCTCATGATTGATCTAAGGACATCCTGTTATAACTTCTTATAACAATAGATAATGCTATTCAGCAGTCCTAGGTACTATTCTTCATGGTTCTGGCTCTTGCATGAGCAGTCTCCAACTGCTTCATCTTCTATGAACCTCGAGTATGCATCATGCCTTATTGTAGGAGGCAAGGTCTGCTGGATAGGAAGAGAGTCCCTAGGTTGTGACCTAACAGGTATTGCTGGGATATGTGTTCAGGTTTGATGGAAAGATAAGGGACAGTTCTTTACCCGATGTTTAGCAGATCCACATGCCAAACATTTCCCCAATCTCTTGTGACAAATATTGGCTTGGTGACCAAGCCTTTTACAGTAGTCACAAACCAATAGCTTTTTACGATATGACTGCCGGATAGGGCTCAAATATCTTCTAGATTCAGGGGTATCCCTCCTAGGACGAGGTTCCGGTCCAACTTGGTTTAAGATAGCTAAGGCTACATCATTGACGTTCTTCATGACTTCTCTCGTGATATTCATCTGTTCCTGCTGGGCTTCAACTTGAGCCGTCTGGAACTCCAGGATTTCTTGAAATAGGGCAACCATTTGGAAGTGTTAGCTGGTACTGGTGGAGCAACAGGAATGGGTACTTCACCAAGGAAATGTAACTCAGTTTGAGAAGAGGTAGGAATTGCCAGTGTAGTAAAAACTTCACTGGATGCATTATGGGGACGGTCAATCAGCTGCGAGGGAATAAACCCTGGACTTGGTTGAGGATATGGGGTATGATCTGGAGATGACACATCATCGCCAGCAGGATTGGTCTTGTCAATGGCCATTCTCTGGAAGGTTTAGGATGCAAATATAAGCAAGGTATCCTACCAGTCTATAATCAAACAAAAATATTTATGTATATAATTCGGACCTATGTTGTGATAAATTAATGTTCTAGTGTTCTAATTGTTTTTAGATATATTTTCCTAAGTTGTTGAGACCTGCATGGGCCACCACTAAAAACATGTCACGACCCGATCCCAAATAATTGGGTCGAACCGGATCATGCCCAGCCTGCACCGTTGTTGAGACGGCGGCAGTAAGCTGTTCCATTAGCAGGTAACCACAACAACATCTATATTTGTCATAACTCAATATTCAGAAATTTAAAACTTTATTAAACATTTGAATAAATACAACTTGAAGTAGAAGAACTGAATTAAATATTGAATTCAAATAACAGAATTTTAAAAAACAACTAAACAGAAAGCAAAAAAAATCTAGCTAAGCGTTCGGCTCATCGGCCTCAGGTCCTGCGTCCTCCAATGGGGACTCTGGCAACACCACGGGGTACAGAACTGGGTCATAATAACTGTTGTATAATAGCTCAGCATCCTCAAAATCCCCTAAAAATGTTATCTCCAGTCATGAGGGAGCAAAGTACAATTCATGATAATCCAACAATTGAAATAATAATAGAATCATGCACTTTTAAATAATTTGAAAATAAACAGTTCTCCAGCAGTTAAAACATTGTGATGTGAATAGGCAATGAATATGACCGGCTTGGGTTGTACAGTGAATGATATGGCTTATCCCAGTGTTTATGAGGGGTTAGCTAATATAGTTCTAAATTATTACTTTGGATGTGGTCATACTCATTACACTACTCCTCCAGTCCCCAAACAGTTATAATAGTTACAGTAGTTACAGTCAGTGCTCTCAGAGAGAGTTCCGTGTTGCATCGTGGTTTAAACTTGCAATAAAACGATTATTAAATAATTGTAAACTAACACAAAATGTACTTGCCTTGGTTTGACTGGATTTGAAGGGTTGAAGACTTCGAGATGGAAGTTAGACTCGTCCTCGAAATCCTACATTCGAGAAGTTTGTCTCAGATTCCAGAGTTACCATGCTAACAATGCTAGTTGAAATCTCTAAGCTTGTCCTAATCAATTTTAATCTTGATTACGCTATCACAACGAATCTCGATTATCGGGTGCGTTGTAATTAATAACGAGGGAAAGATCAATTTAACTTTTTATTTTGGAAAAACTCGTAGTTACCAATTTAATTGGTTAAAACTTTGTATTTTTCGTAATTATACATATAAAACTAAATTTCTTGTTTAATGAGAAAATATGATCTTTGTTTAAATATTACAACTTGTAATGTGAGAAAAATCTCATTAATTTTTCTATATCAAAAATATTATTTATTATAGTTTTATGCGTCTACGCTAAAAACCAGCAAAACCAGAAAATGAAAGAAAAACTACGCTACAATAATTACAGGCCACAGAGAAAGAAAATAGAAAAGCTGGGCTTATGCCCTTACAAATTATTGAATTTAAATAAGAAATAGACCTGGGTTAGTCCCGAACTCTCCTACAATTTAATCATAAATAAAACTAATAATTAAAATAAATTTAATAGTGAGTCTCGGATATTGGTCCAATCGTCATATAGGCTAATACCTCAACGTCCGGGCGAAACCGGTTTCGTTTGCACTTAGCCAGGGCCCATTGACCAATACGGTCGTCGCCCAAAAATCCAAAACAATATTCTTTTCCGAAAAAACCATTTTTAAAATTATATAATTAATTTTATAGAAAATTCGGTAGCACTTTCTCTATTTTCGGTCAACCCAAAAATTGGAAAGTGTGCCATAAACACCATTTATAAAAAGTTTCAAACCAGGGAACATCCAGAATTCAACTTCCAAACCATTTTACACCAAAATTAAACTCACAGAAATAATTCCCGAATCTTAATCGAAAACCCGCAGTATAGTTTCGGGAATTCCCGAAATGAATTCCGAAATCACAGCGCCTAAATCCAGAAAATATATTTCGAAAAAATCCGAAATAAACACAGAATATCGTAGAACATCTCTAAAAAATCCAGAGTTACGACGTCGCTCAAAAACAGAATTCCCAGGAGGGAATCGGTGACCAATCTCATCACAGACAATTACGGGAGGGACGAACTACTGTGATTTACCAGAAATTACCCAAATCGACGGAATCCGAAGGGTTGCCTCGGACTCGGGACACGCCTCGCCGGAGTTCGGCTGTGCAACCGCAGACCAGATCGGGAACGAAAACCGACGGGGCACGGAACGACAGCAGTAGAGGCTGGGTCGTCGGCCAGGGGTGGATCGCTGAAGGCGCGTGGCTGGACAGCGCCGGAGGGAGCCGCGGGCGCTAGGAGGCGGCCGAAGGTGGGTCGGGGATTCGCGGGGTGCGGGTCAGCCAAGCGAGAAGGGGTCGGCTCTGGAGGGCGGTGCTAGGGCACGGCCGACCAAGGAGGGTCCGGCGGGAGGGCGCCGGAGTCGGGGCCGAGAGGGGGCCACGGGCGCTCTGAGCTAGGGCAGCGCAAGGGCAGCGCCGGGGAGACCGCACGGAAGGAGGGGCGCGGCCTGGGGCTGCTGGTCGGTCAGGCGGAGTTGGCCGCGGGGCGGCGCCGGCAGGGTAGGGCGTCGGGTGTCGACGTCGGGGCTCAGGCCGAGAGGGTGCTCGGGGAGAGGGTTGTGAGTGAGAGGGTGAATGAAAGAAAAAGAGATAGAGAAATGAAATATGTATTTGAGAGTGCTGGTGATATTTATCTTCGTGAGGTGGTGATGGTGGTGGGTTAAGGAGAAGAAGAGAGAAAAATGTGTGGAGGAGATCATTGAAAGGAGAAATAAGGGGATCATGGGGAAGTGCTGGTCCAACGGGTGGACCAGCTCGTGGGGAGTTAATATTTTTTTTAAAAACGAATAATAATTCGATTTTTTAGAAGAAATAAAAGGGTGGGTTCAAATCGAGTTTGGATTTGGGTTCGAACTGGTCCTGGCTCGGGTCAGGTCAGCAACCAAAAATCCATTGATATTTTGAAAATAATTTTAAACCCACAGTATAATAATAATAAGAGCAATAATATGATAATAATAATAATAAATTACGAAACAAAAAATTGGGTTTCACAGATCAAACCCTAAATAGTTGACTTTGACTCTTATTTTGACTTAAGGTTGACCAAAGTTGACTTTAGAGTTGACTTTGGCCTAGAATGACCTAGTATTATGTAGATTATATTGTAAACTTCAATTATTAAATATTGAACATATTGTAACCTGTATTGCTCTAAATAGGACTCTGTGACTCCATTTCAGACATCTATACACTTCAGTTGCTCAGGGTATCAGGCGAATACATTTTCTGTTAGTTTTTATTCATGATAATATCAATATTGCCTGCTTTAGACTACTTTACTTGATGCTGACACATTATTATAACGGACCAGTATTCTATGGATCTTGTCATACGATGTTATCCCCTCAGCGGATATATCGAGTATTTTATGTTCATGTACTTTACCATGTGCATCTTGTACTCCTTGTATTTGTATTATTCGTATACAAATCGTGTTCTCTTATGTACTCTTGTGTGCTCATATGTGTTTCTTGTGCAAAACTAACTATCGTGTACGTAACATAACTTGGTCGGACCCTTGTGTATTGATCGGGGCGGGGGAGTAGAAGTGGTCATGTGATTAAACCCCTTAGCATACTCGTGTACATGTCTATTATACCCTCACGTATAATAGAGACCCCTTAGTATACTCGTGTACAAACCTAAACCAGTCACATGATCATCTTGTGCTCTGAAACACTTATATTTATTATACTTCATAGATTCTTTATTATATTTCGTGATCTCAGTTTACTTATCCATATCTCATGTATTTATGTATTTCTTTACAGTACGTCATATATTTTATTCTATTGTTAGCTCTATATTTTCTACCATGTTTTGGAACTGCTTTCAGAGATATGTGCTCATTTTCGTCCTGACAGGATAACATTAAAAATTTTATAGCTAACTTGAAGGATTCCAGCTAGCCTAGAGGAGACACCAGTAGAGCTTGGAGCAGATTGTTAGGTTATTGTCTAGTTGTTGTTTTCAGTTATTTCATGAGTTGTATTTATTTCATACTCTGTGGGTGTGGTGATGTTAATACTTAAACTTCTTCAAATCTGATTTTGTATTAAAATCGTGATCCTTCTATCTATTCTATTTCGTACTGATTATCTCTCCTAGATATTATGTGATTGAGTTGTATCCTTCTAAGATTGTCCTCCGTTTGGAGAGTATATTAAGTTGTGTTTAGTTGTGATTGAGACCTATGACAGCGTTCTATCGCCGATACTGCGGCGTAGGCTGGACGTACCCATAATCTTGGCATTCACTAATAAGATACAACACTCCACTTGTGCGGATGACTACACAGTATCTGTGGTGGCCAGTCGACACGCCATAACAATTGTCTGGGTGGTGGCATGTCATGCACGATCTCGAAATTTTCTCCCTCCCAATGCTTCTACCATTTATAGTTACTCAGATTAACCCTATCTTGGCCTTGGAATCACATGTCGTAGTCACATGACCATCCTCCTAGATGTCGTACCTTAGTACGTGTACCCTAAGTATGAATCCACATCGACTCATAGAGTCCCAAATCTAGATCCATCCTTAGTGTAATGCATCAAGAAAATATCATCCTACCACGCCTATATTACTGATCATTTATCATGATTGTGCTCGAATCATGAATGTACTGATAGAAAATAGACAAGAATCACGTATGATGAAGAACTACACCTCAATGCACTCATAGAATAGCACCTTGGTGCACACATAGGCTGTACCTCAGTACACACTGAGGATAGTACCAGTACGTATACAGGTAATCTAATCACGAATATGGTCAAGTCGAGAACAAAGTCAAGTCAAGCAAATCATAGGAAAATCTTGAGTACATAGGTCACTTGGGCACGTTGAAACATGGGTCAAACACGCTATAGGCGCATATGTGCATCGAAAACTATGTGCCGGACAAAATTAGCCCACGGTGCAATGGGAACGGGTGCACGACGTGCGAGACACGACGTACGACGCGCATGCACAAAACAGGTACACGGCTCGCGAGGAACGGGTGCACGGGGATGCGGCACATGGGTGCACGGTGCGCAGGCACGGAGGCGCGCGTGGCATGCTGCAAATGAATGCACGGCGTGCGGGCACGCGAGGTGCATGCGACACGCCGCACGCGGGTGCACTATGCACGGACATACGAGGCGCACGTGGACAAAACTGGCCCATGGCGCATGGAGCACGGGTGCACGGCGCGCGAGCGCGCATGGAGTTTCATCGTCCCAAATAGCAAGCTTTTGGCATTGAGTTCTCAAAACTTCTAATGTCCATAACTTGAGCTATAGGACTCAAAATCGAGCGAAATAAAAGCCAAAATAGAACAGAACCAAATTATCTACAACATGGAATAATTAGTTTTTGAAAACAACCAAGTTCGATAGATTAAAACTATGAAAAACTATAACCCTAGTTTTGAAAACTTGGATCTATACCTAAATAGCCATTAAAATCGAAAACTCCAAAAACTAAACTTGTAGAGAATGAAGAGATGAACAATCTAGACTAATAATATCAAAGAAATAACAAAAAATTAAAAAAATGCAAGTGGTCTCTCTATTTAGTGTAAGATGTACTTGCCTAAGAATTGTTGAGGAAAATAAATGAGGGTTAATGAGGAGAGAGAGGGTGGAAAAGAATATTTATAGTGGAATGGTTGGCTTTATAAAAACCTTAATCCTAAACATGCCCTAACCATATGACTAATGACATGTTAAATATTACGCGCTACAACTTGTAAACTAATTAATTAACTAAAATCCTAATCACAATGTAACCCCTCTTCCCGAAATTTTAAAATATCTTTTTTATTTACTTGAATTGAACAGTAATTTTTGGAAATTTTATAAATATTTTAATTAAATTGTTATTATGATAGATAGCCTTAGTCATGGTTAAGACTTGAAGTAAAAGATGACTAGAAATTATGGCAGGATAGTGTAGTTGTTTTCTTTGACTAGTATATTAGCCAAAGTAGGGAAGGTCGAGCCATAGGTGTGTTCTAACTAGGAAAATTAGGCCAACTTGTGACATGACTCCTATAAATAATTTAATTATTTATTATTAAGATTATTGAATTTTAGAAAATCCGATTGTACCAAACTAGCCGAACCCAACCAGAGCCCATATAATCCTGTAGTGCGTCTAAAGATGTTCATGATGATATATATTGTATATATTTCTATTGGTATTATTTTGTCACTTCCCAATCCTGGAATACGTATTTTAATACGTAAACCGATAAATTGTATTTACCTTGAATTTATACGATATTTATTATGCAGTATTTCTTCATGCATTTTCCAAAAATATTCGACAAAATATTATTTTCTAATTTATTTTCTGCATTTGGGCCTACAGTTTTGGCTCATTTGGGTAACCTATTCTTGGTTCACCCATGGTTCATCATAAACCCTTTGGTTCATCATGAACCCATGGGTTCAAGATTCTATATAATAATTCATCTCCTTCTCTCTCCTCTCATTTTACTTCTTCTCATTTACTTCCTCCACCAACCAAGGTAAGTACCAACTTGCTCAAGAGAAGGATCCATTATTTTGTTAATGATTCTTACAAAACTATTTGCCAAAACATGTTCTTCTCCTCAATCTATACTAGTTTAGAACTTGGAAATTTCTATTTTGAAGCTTTAATTTTTGTAGATCTAAGTTTTAATCATTTTCGGATTTTGCATGGTTTGATCTACTTTAGTTGGATTTTATGGGTTTTTGATACTTCCATGTGGAAGAGCATTCAGTTTCACCCAAGTTGGAGCTTTGGAAATCTGGATTTGGAGTTCGGATGGCCAAGCTGTGATACTTTGAAGCTTGGGTTCAGCCATGGTGTTCTTGCTGTTTTGGAGAAGACAGTGAACAGTGTGCTCCTGTTTGAGCACGCTTCCTGTTGGAAGCGTGTCTTCCCTTGAGCTTGCGTGACTTTTCACGCAGCTCTTTCCTTGAGCTTGCGTGACTTTTCACGCTGCTCTTTCCCTTGAGCTTGCGTGACTTTTCACGCAGCTCTTCCCTTGAGCTTGCGTGACTTTTCACGCAGCTCTTCCCTTGAGCTTGCGTGACTTTTCACACACGCTGCCTTGTGTAAGCCTGCGTGACTTTTCACGCACGCTGTCTTGTTGTGCGTATGCTTTTAATATTTTATTAGATATTATATGCCCATTTTATATCCTTACGCCTTTTGTCCCGAGCATGATATGAGCACTGATGTGACCCCGGAGAACAAAGTGTTCCTATCTGATACATGTACCTGAATGTCCCAGTTCTTGTTCATGCTCGACAAATGACTCGTAACTCCACGTGGCATATTTGTAATGATGCATTACACTAAGGAGGGTAGCACATGTTGACATACTGATTGACATGGATCCTCACTTAGGGTACTCGTACTAAAGTACGACTTTAGGAGGATAATCATGCAGGCCACAGCATGAGAGTCCAAGATTTCACCTAGGGTTAAACTAGGCAACTGAATATACTAGATGCATGGGGAGGGGCAGAGTCCCGAGATCGTGTTACACCAGTCGCCCTGAGATATTGTCTTGGCGCGCCGGCTGGTCTCCACGGATACTGTGTCATCCGCAACGAGTGGATGACTGTATCCGATTAATTCCTGCTATATATTACATGTCTTGGCAAGGTGGCCTCACGAGGGACCTGTGCTCCATGACACCTGTCTACGCGAACCCCTGGGTTGGCTAGCCTTGCTGGAAAGATACGATCTGAGGATTTTTCTAATAACATAACGCGAGGATAACCTCGTCCCACTAGAAACTCGTAGACTTGATTGGCCGTGAAAATAACTTACATATTTTCTATTTACCTTTCGCGAATAACCGAGGGAAGCGGACTGTTGTGGTACGTGATCCAACCCATGTTCTTGTTTGATTGTTGGGTTGGTTATCGTACTATGACAGGCTGTGGACCGAAGTTATGAACGGAAGACTTATTCTGGTTGTGAAGTGCTACTTCTGTGAATGACTGAGGAACATGGTCTATCATGGTACATGATCCAACCCATGTTCTTGTTTGATTGTTGGGTTGGTTATTGTGCTGCGATAGGCTATCGACCGAAGTCACGATCAGGAGATTTTATGGTTTATACCTTTTTAACTTATGTGAAAGTTATAGAGTACGACACGTCCCGACTCCATGCGGCACCTTTTGTCCTTGTTTGGTTGTAAGGGTGCCATATGGGTTCGAGGATGTTGCGCTACCCTATAATAGTAGCATAAGTATTACTATTACCAGTCATTCTATTAGTTGGGTTTTTTAATCTTAACTCTTGTGCCCCTTTGGCGGTACTTGCTATTCGGGGCTGACCCCGCTGGTTTTGTTTGGCCAGATCTCGTAGCAGAGCCAGAGGACACGATCTTCCACCCTGATATCCATGGTGCATACTAGGAGCATGGCGGTTCAGGGACTCGAGTGGGTTTCTTCTCCACCACTCCTGCTTATACTTGCGGCGTTTAGCCACCGGCACCTGTTAGCCGGATTACTTTATATTTTGTGTCAGTACATAATTGTAATTAAACAGACTGCAGCTATGTATAATTTTGTACTCCTGACTCTCTGAGATAGCTAAATTATAAAGCTAGTCTCTCATGATCATTTTGATGAAGCGTTAGGGACGCCTTACTGCTTTATCTTTAATGTTCATTTAATTGCTGATTTGACTTAATTGATTGAGACATAGAACTCTGTGGGACCATAGGAGACTTGATTGTAGCATGTACCCCCTAGTCTCTCGACAGCCACGATCGCCGTATGACGTTACGTACCTCATATGGAGTAGCTGGCCTAGTCCGTCCCCGTATTTCGGTACTGGGGCGTGACAAGGTTTTAGTGGTGGCCCATGCAGGTCTGATTTTCAGACTTGTGGGGTATTGCGAATTATTAGGAGTCTCAATCACAACTTGTTCCCCTTGAAATTCTGTTTCGAATTCTCTGTCCTTGCCTTGATCTCTAACCTGACTTGCATCCTCGAAATCTTCCTTGTCCGGACTTGATAATCTTATACCTTTCTCTATAGGGGTGCTTCATTCTCAGTAGCGGGTGAGGCCCATGAGGAAGAGCAGCAAGAGCATGGCTCGACTGGGCAGCAACAGGGGAGAGAACCTTCTCCAGTGCAGGCACGAGCAGAAGTGGGACCAGAGGCAGTGCAGCCGCAGGTTATTGGAACTCCTGCAGCACCAGCAGCGACGGCAGTACCAGATGCCGTAGCACTCCTGGAGATCGTCCGAGGGATTCTTGTCACTCACCAACAGTAACAGACTCGGCAGCAGGAGCAGAACGTGTTGCTGAACCAGGGGATTCAGTTAGCTCTTGAGAGGAGTGCCGGGGTTGACTCGGGAGCATCAGGAAGGTTCCGTCGCTTGAACCCAAGGTATTTTGATGGCACGGAGGATGCCATCACTGCGGATGCCTGGATTCAAGACATTGAAGCCATTCTTGTGGCGGCCAAGGCTCCAGATGATGAGAAGGTTGATCAGGTCAAACTGGTACTTCAGGATCTTGCCCGCGACTGGTGGGCATCATAAGAAGTTGGTATAAGACGTCCTGTTCGTTGGACCACCTTCAGTGACAGATTCAAGGCCAAGTATTTTGGCGTAGTAGCTCGATATGAGCTCCAGCAGAAGTTTATCAGTCTCAAGCAAGCAGGCAAGACCATAGATGGGTATGCCGCAGAGTTCTGCAGATTGTGCCATTTTGCACCAGCAATGGTGGCAACGGAGCCAGAGAAAGCTATGAGGTTCCAGCAGGGACTTCATTTGGAACTATTACAGCTTGTGGAAGGACACGACTACCAGACGTTTGACGCTGTTTTGACGGCCGCTCGGAGGCACGAGCTTACCCAGCAGAGCTTAGCATCAAGGACAGGAGGTCAGAAGAGATCTCATTCCCAGGTTGGAGGAGGAGCAGTGCAGCGAACGTCGGCACCAGCACCCGGTGTACGTATTCATGATGCAGGAGCGCCGCAGAGGACGGCCGTGTCAACTAATACAGCGCCAGTTCGGCATCAGCAGCCGAGGAACCAGCAGCAGCGTCAGGAAGCACCCCAGGGCTGTACCTTCTATGGGAAGGTAGGGTCAACGAGGGAGGTGTGTCGGTCAGCGGATGGCTTATGTTTGAGGTGTGGTCGTGCAGACCACCGTATTTCCACTTGTCCTATGATGCAGAGGCCAGGAGGGCCAGCTCAGCAGTTTCCAGCATTGCCAGCTCCGGTGGCAACCTCGAGTGGAGGGCCAGTATTAGCAGTAAGGCCCCTAGCCCAGCGTCTACCAACGCAGGCTCAGATGTTCCGCCAGGCACAGGAAGCCGAAGGCCCTCAGAGGCAGCAACAGCATGGTCGAGGAAGGCCGCAACAAGGGGCTCCGCGGGGCCAGGCTCTCACATTGACCTTGGGAGAGGCTCTAGCGTCTAGTGACGTGGTGGCAGGTAAAATTCTCGTCACCTCATTTCCCGCTGTAGCATTATTTGATTCAGGCGCTACTCACTCATTCATCTCTGCACAATATGCTACACGGATTGGATTAGAGTTTGAGGCATTGTCGGAGAGAATGGATATACTCACCGGCAATGGGCTCGTAGAAGTTAGCAGAGTGCACTTTTCATGTCCGGTGGAGGTGTGTGGGCATTTATTGCCCGCATCATTGATTGAATTCCCTATGGGGAATTTTGATGTCGTTCTTGGCATGGACTGGTTGAGAGACAGTCATGCGACAATTGATTGTAGAGGAGGTAGGGTCATATTCAGCATTCCTGGGATGGAACAGTTCATCTTTACTCGAACCTTGAAGAATCAGGCCGGAGGCGTCATCTCAGCAGCAGTGTCAGAGCCAGGACAGATTCCGAGAGTGGTCGAAGATTTTATTGACGTCTTCCCTGATGAGCTTCCAGGGATACCCCCAGTCAGAGAGGTAGAATTTAGCATTGAGTTGAACCCCGGAAAGAGGCCTATTACAGACAGAGTTTACAGAATGTCGCCGTCAGAACAGGATAAGTTGTATCAACATGAAGAAGAGTTGAAGTCTAAGGGATTCATCCGAGACAGTAAATTGCCCTGGGCCGCACCAGTGATTCTAGTTCCCAAAAAGGATGGGTCGACGAGGATGTGCATCGACTATCGCAAGCTGAATGCAGTAACAGTGAAGAATAAGTACCCGCTGCCAAGGATTGATGACCTGTTTGACCAGTTGAACAAGGCCAGCATCTTTTCCAAGATCGATCTTAGGTCAGGATACTATCAAGTAAGAGTCCGGGAGCAAGACATACCGAAGACAGCATTCAGATCTAGATATGGACATTATGAGTTTTTAGTAATGCCCTTTGGACTAACCAACGCTCCCGCAGTATTCATGGATTTAATGAACTGCATCTTTCTGCCGTATTTGGATAAATTTGTGGTGGTGTTCATAGATGACATTCTTGTCTATTCTAGCAGTGAAGAGGAGCATGAGAAACATCTTAGGACTGTCTTACAGACATTGAGGGAGCATCAACTTTATGCGAAGCTCGATAAGTGTGAATTCTGGTTAGATCACATTTCGTTCCTGGGGCATGTAATTTCTGGGGCAGGAGTGTCAGTGGATCCGAAGAAGATTGAGGCCGTAGAGCATTGGCCAGCCCCAAGAACGGTTGCAGAAGTGCGAAGTTTCTTAGGATTAGCTGGTTACTACAGAAGGTTCGTGGCGGACTTTGCCAGGATCTCTGCGCCCTTAACACGTTTAACGCACAAGGACGTAGAGTTTGTTTGGTCAGCTAGCTGTCAGGCATCATTTGAAGAATTGAAGAAGAGATTGATCTCAGCCCCGATCTTGACACTTCCAGTAGGAGCAGGAGGCTTTACAGTATATTGTGACGCATCAGGGAAGGGTCTTGGATGTGTATTGATGCAGCATGGAAAAGTGATAGCATATGCGTCTCGGCAGCTTCGAGACCATGAGAAAAATTACTCGACTCACGATTTGGAGTTAGCAGCTGTGGTGTTTTCACTCAAGTTGTGGAGGCATTATTTATACGGGGATCGGGTAGAGATCTATACTGATCATAAGAGTTTGAAATACGTGTTCACGCAGCGAGATTTGAACATGAGACAAAGAAGATGGTTAGAACTGCTGAAGGATTTTGATTTAGATCTTCAGTATCATCCAGGCAAGGCGAATGTAGTTGCAGATGCACTGAGCAGGAGAGACAGTGCCTTTATCTTGACCTCGCAGAAGCATATTCTGGAAGATCTTCAGAGTATGGGAATCGAAGTAGTCTTGCCAGGGGATAGAGGAAGAATGACCAGTATGCAGATTCAGTCAACCTTAGTAGAGAGGATAAGGGCAGCACAAGCAGGAGATCCACAGATTCAGAAGTTGCGGTCGGAGTGTGAATCAGGCCGTAGGAAGGAGTTAGTGATTCATGAAGATGGTACGCTCAGGTTTGGAAACAGACTCTGTGTACCGAGTGGAGACCTTCGGCAAGAAGTTATGTCCGAAGCTCATAGTTCTATTTACTCCATTCATCCAGGAGGAACGAAGATGTATCGAGATATCAGGCAGTTCTTTTGGTGGAATGGCATGAAAAGAGAGATAGCGAGATTTGTATCCAAGTGTCTGGTATGTCAGCAGGTAAAAGCCGAGCAGCAGAGACCAGCAGGGTTACTACAGCCGCTTCCTATCCCAGAATGGAAATGGGAGCACATCACGATGGATTTTGTGACCGGTTTACCTAGATCCCCAGCTGGCAAGAATGCAGTCTGGGTAATAGTAGATCGACTCACGAAGGTTACTCATTTCCTTCCCTTTCGAGTTGGACAGACTACTGAACAGCTAGCAGAAATGTACATGAAACAGATAGTAAGGCAGCACGGTGTTCCAGTTAGTATAGTATCAGATCGGGATACGCGGTTTACTTTCCATTTTTGGCGGAGCTTACACCAAAGTTTGGGAACCAAGTTAAGATTCAGTACTGCTTATCATCCACAAACTGACGGGCAATCAGAAAGAACCATTCGGACATTAGAAGATATGCTACGGGCGTGTACCTTGGATTTTGGCAGATCTTGGGAGGATCACCTTCATCTAGTGGAGTTCTCCTATAACAACAGCTATCAGGCTAGCATTCAGATGGCCCCGTTCGAAGCATTGTACGGAAGGAAGTGCAGGTCCCCTTTGGCATGGGACGACGTCGGTGAACGGAAGTTGTTGGGGCCAGAGATGATCACGCAGACTGTAGAGATAGTTAAGTTAGTCAGAGAGCGCCTTCGAGTTGCACAGGACCGACATCGTCATTGGGTAGATCAGCATCATAGGCCTCTAGAGTTCAGAGTTGGCGACCAAGTGTTTCTGCGGATTTCGCCTACTCGGGGTATCATCAGATTTGGAACCCGGGAAAAGCTTAGTCCAAGATACGTTGGTCTTTTCAAGATTCTCGCTCGGGTAGGCGATGTGGCTTATCGACTTGCCCTTCCGCCTTCGTTAACTGGCATACATGATGTGTTTATGTGTCCCAATTACGTGGGTATGTCCCGGATCCGAGTCATATCCTCGATCATTCTGAGTTAGTCGTTGGTACCGACCTAACTTACGAGGAACAATCCATATCTATTTTGGACCGACGAGAGAAGGTACTCAAGAATCGGACGATAAGTCTTGTCCGTGTTTCTTGGAACCATCACTCTTCGGGAGAGTCAACTTGGGAGCGCGAGGACGAGATCAGATCTCGTTATCCGTATTTGTTTGACTAATAAGGTATATTTATGCACCTTATTGACACGATTCCATGCTTTTCTGCACCTGCTTATTTTGCACTTTGTGATGTATGATAATAACTGCTATGATAGTTAACTTATATATATGATTGTGCCTTGCTTGCCCTGATTTTACTATCCTGTCTTGGCTGGAATTTCGAGGACAGAATTTTTCTAAGAAGGGTAGAGATGTCACTCCCCAATCCTGGAATACGTATTTTAATACGTAAACCGATAAATTGTATTTACCTTGAATTTATACGATATTTATTATGCAGTATTTCTTCATGCATTTCCCAAAAATATTCGACAAAATATTATTTCCTAATTTATTTTCTGCATTTGGGCCTACAGTTTTGGCTCATTTGGGTAACCTATTCTTGGTTCACCCATGGTTCATCATGAACCCTTTGGTTCATCATGGACCCATGGGTTCAAGATTCTATATAATAACTCATCTCCTTCTCTCTCCTCTCATTTTACTTCTTCTCATTTACTTCCTCCACCAACCAAGGCAAGTACCAACTTGCTCAAGAGAAGGATCCATTATTTTGTTAATGATTCTTACAAAACTATTTGCCAAAACATGTTCTTCTCCTCAATCTATACTAGTTTAGAACTTGGAAATTTCTATTTTGAAGCTTTGATTTTTGTAGATCTAAGTTTTAATCATTTTCGGATTTTGCATGGTTTGATCTACTTTAGTTGGATTTTATGGGTTTTTGATGCTTCCATGTGGAAGAGCATTCAGTTTTACCCAAGTTGGAGCTTTGGAAATCTGGATTTGGAGTTCGGATGGCCAAGTTATGATACTTTGAAGCTTGGGTTCAGCCATGGTGTTCTTGCTGTTTTGGAGAAGACAGTGAACTGTGTGCTCCTGTTTGAGCACGCTTCCTGTTGGAAGCGTGTCTTCCCTTGAGCTTGCGTAACTTTTCACGCAGCTCTTCCCTTGAGCTTGCGTGACTTTTTATGCTGCTCTTTTCCTTGAGCTTGCGTGACTTTTCACGCAGCTCTTCCCTTGAGCTTGCGTGACTTTTCACGCAGCTCTTCCCTTGAGCTTGCGTGACTTTTCACACAGCTCTTCCCTTGAGCTTGCGTGACTTTTCACGCTGCTCTTTCCCTTGAGCCTGCGTGACTTTTCACGCACGCTGCCTTGTGTAAGCCTGCGTGACTTTTCACGCACGCTGTCTTGTTGTGCATATGCTGCTCTTTCCCCGAGCATGATATGAGCACTGATGTGACCCCGGAGAACAAAGTGTTCCTACCTGATACATGTACCTGAATGTCCCAGTTCTTGTTTATGCTCGACAAATGACTCGTAACTCCACGTGGCGTATTTGTAATGATGCATTACACTAAGGAGGGTAGCACATGTTGACATACTGATTGACATGGATCCTCACTTAGGGTACTCGTACTAAAGTACGACTTTAGGAGGATAATCATGCAGGCCACAGCATGAGAGTCCAAGATTTCACCTAGGGTTAAACTAGGCAACTGAATATACTAGATGCATGGAGAGGGGCAGAGTCCCGAGATCGTGTTACACCAGTCGCCCTGAGATATTGTCTTGGCGCGCCGGCTGGTCTCCACGGATACTGTGTCATCCGCAACGAGTGGATGACTGTATCCGATTAATTCCTGCTATATATTACATGTCTTGGCAAGGTGGCCTCACGAGGGACCTGTGCTCCATGACACCTGTCTACGCGAACCCCTGGGTTGGCTAGCCTTGCTGGAAAGATACGATCTGAGGATTTTTCTAATAACATAACGCGAGGATAACCTCGTCCCACTAGAAACTCGTAGACTTGATTGGCCGTGAAAACGACTTGCATGTTTCCTATTTACCTTCCGCGAATAACCGAGGGAAGCGGACTGTTGTGGTACGTGATCCAACCCATGTTCTTGTTTGATTGTTGGGTTGGTTATCGTACTATGACAGGCTGTGGACCGAAGTTATGAACGGAAGACTTATTCTGGTTGTGAAGTGCTACTTCTGTGAATGACTGAGGAACATGGTCTACCATGGTACATGATCCAACCCATGTTCTTGTTTGATTGTTGGGTTGGTTATTGTGCTGCGATAGGCTATCGACCGAAGTCACGATCAGGAGATTTTATGGTTTATACCTTTTTAACTTATGTGAAAGTTATAGAGTACGACACGTCCCGACTCCATGCGGCACCTTTTGTCCTTGTTTGGTTGTAAGGGTGCCATATGGGTTCGAGGATGTTGCGCTACCCTATAATAGTAGCATAAGTATTACTATTACCGGTCATTCTATTAGTTGGGTTTTTTAATCTTAACTCTTGTGCCCCTTTGGCGGTACTTGCTATTCGGGGCTGACCCCGCTGGTTTTGTTTGGCCAGATCTCGTAGCAGAGCCAGAGGACACGATCTTCCTCCCTGACATCCATGGTACATACTAGGAGCATGGCGGTT
The DNA here is from genome assembly GCA_029216955.1 of Iris pallida. Lineage (NCBI taxonomy): Eukaryota > Viridiplantae > Streptophyta > Magnoliopsida > Asparagales > Iridaceae > Iris > Iris pallida. The sequence continues at coordinate 5,844,261 of JANAVB010033020.1, read as the reverse complement.
CGGGGACTCGAGTGGGTTTCTTCTCCACCACTCCTGCTTATACTTGCGGCGTTTAGCCACCGGCACCTGTTAGCCGGATTACTTTATATTTTGTGTCAGTACATAATTGTAATTAAACAGACTGCAGCTGTGTATAATTTTGTACTCCTGACTCTCTGAGATAGCTAAATTATAAAGCTAGTCTCTCATGATCATTTTGATGAAGCGTCAGGGACGCCTTACTGCTTTATCTTTAATGTTCATTTAATTGCTGATTTAACTTAATTGATTGAGACATAGAACTCTGTGGGACCATAGGAGACTTGATTGTAGCATGTACCCCCTAGTCTCTCGACAGCCACGATCGCCGTATGACGTTACGTACCTCATATGGAGTAGCTGGCCTAGTCCGTCCCCGTATTTCGGTACTGGGGCGTGACATATTTGAATGGTTTGATAATTATTTTTATAAATAATTGTTACATGTCATATAAATGACACTTGACAAAGATTGTATAATTTTTTGGAAAAACCTCTTTCTAACATACTACTACTATCATATATTTTATTTTCTAGTTATAATGTATATACAAAAAAAGGGCATATACATGCAAGCCTAAATATTTTATTATTGCAATTTTATTATAAGTTAGAAAAATATGTTTATAGGATTTTATTGTAATATATATATATATATATATATATATATATATATATATATATATATATATATATATAATTTTTATTTATTTTTTAGGGTGTCCGTGCATCCCCACCAATCCCGTGGCCACTGCCACCCAGCCGGGTTGGTGCGGGAAGGGGGGGGGCTCGATCCCGGGTCTCCCCGCCGAGAGCCCCCCCTCGTGCCACTTGCGCTACGAGAGCCCCCCTTGTATACTTATTGTACATGTCCATTGCATAGATATGGATATTTTTATACACATATGTGTGTGTGTGTGTGTGTGTGTGTGTGTATATATATATATATATATATATATATATATATATATATATATATATATATATATATATAATATACACGTGTGTGTGTGTGTAGACACACACACATATGTGTATAAAAATATCCATATCTATATACAAATACAATGAATATTTTTATAATAATAATACAAAAAAAAGGAAAACAAAACCTGCTCACAATCCCCCAAACCCCTCAGCAGACCCGACCCCAAAGGGATTCACAATCGAGTATAAAGTATCGAGAGAGGGAGAGAAGAGTTCGACCATAAAACCTCTAACCAAACACTCCCCCATTCCAGCGTCTCCCCTGGCCCCTGCACCGTCGCGCTCCATACCTGCACTGCCGCCGGACCACGACAGAAGGCCCCGTGCGCACAGGCGCACCCAAACAATAGTAACAGTGGCAGTACGGCAGGTCAACTTCGCAGCAGGATTCCCGCTTGATCGCTCGACCATTTCACGATCCGTTTCTTCGGGTATGCAGCTAACCAGACCGCCTTCAATCTGCTTCAAGTAGAATTAATTTTAACACGATAGATTGTCCAAACTAATTCCTCAAAAATTTCCAAAAACTGTTAAAAAAAAGGACGAAAATGTCACAATCCTCCTGTTTTGGAAGGCGAATTGCGTTCATGATATCGACAATTTTCAAAATCCACTTGAAGAGACCTGAAGATTACAGGACCACGATTAAAATTTAATAATTAGTTTATTTAATTGTTTATTATATTTTGTTTTAAATTGGATGAAAGTTGACCAAAAGCTGTTTTTAAAATATTAAAAAAATTTAGTATATTCCATCGATACGACATGGGTCCCGTCAAATCGGACAACGTGATCGCAACCTGTGAGCATTGGAAGATTTGTACGGGTGTTGCAATTGTGTGAGATTCGACGGAACTCGATTTTGATGTGTGTGCGCGACGAAATCGAGGCATATCCGTCGAGATATCCCGTGTCCGCCCTTTTGTAAACTAGTCCATAACTTCGTGTACGTTTGTCATCTTGAGGCCAAACTTATGCCAATAGGACCATATTATGTTTTTGGTCCTGTATGCCAAGTTTGGTTCGATTCTGAGAAGGTCGACCGGAGTGCTATTTTGTCGGGCCCGCGACCAGATCCAATGGGCAAATTTATGCACGGTCTACCGGAATTCAACCTTGGACATATGGTCGGATTCGTATCATCAAACGGGACCTGTAGACAAATAGTTTGATGAGTTTAGATATCGTAGTTACTGACACACTTTTTGGTACAAAGCGGGTCCAACGGCGGACATCGTTATGATCCAAAATTATGATTTTGCTCCTGTGTCCAGAAATAGACTTTTGGGCAGGCATTTTTAGATATTTATTTTATACCAAAAATATTGGTGAGTTTTGTTTCAGCATCCGGAGACTATTGTGCGAGTTTGACTTTTGTGGCTTACTGAGTGGTTGGGTATTATCGATTTCATCAGCAAAGGATCCCAGGCGAGTATATTTCTGATAGTTTTCATATTTGAAACTTCTATGATTCATATATCTAGTATTGTCTTACTTTGATCTTCAGTTGATTCTCGACACGATGGTTACACGAGGTGGTAGTAATGGATTCTTTACATGTTATTTTTTGTGACTTCATGTTTACCCTATTCGCGACTTGTTGAATCCATGAGTACTAGTCGGGCAGGAAAGTACATTAGTAGACATGTAAATATACCCAAAAATATTCCATTTGTCTGATTGTTACTGATAGCAGTCACACAATTCACGTGTAGGGTGCAGAATTTACCCCTTTGTCATTTACATGTCGAAAGTGTATTTCAACTCACTAGATAGGAGCAATTTCTGGTTCTACTTTATACATTGCTAGTTAAATGCTTTATCATCTTTAGTTCTCACTTGTCACTGTCACCATGATCGTTTACTTTTACTTTCAGTTTCATGATTCCATGCTTGTCTGCTCATGTTAGAATGTACTCGTTCTATTCCTGACTGAAACCAACATTTTTCAGGTTAGTCGCGACAACTCTTAGCATTCGAAAGGCATGTGTATACTGAGATCAACCTAGAAGATTAGATAGATAGATTAGTAATTTTATTTTCTTCTGTGAGACATTGAACTTGGATTAAAAGTAAACTTTGAAATGTTGTAAAATAATTTAGATGTTTATGAATGAGAAATAATAATTGTCTTATGAGCATTTTTTTTTTATGGCATGGACAACATTCTACCGCCAACACTGCGGCGTAGGCTGGCTTGGACACACACTCGTATCCCGAAAAGCGGGTACGGGTCATGACACACAACACGGTCCAGAAATCCCATCATCGAAGTAGTGAACCACGCCTACAACCAAACAAAGACAATGGGTGGTGCATGGATTTAGATGAAAACCCTAATCTTAATTATTCTAACACTTCCAAACCTAATAATAATGATAATAAACCTCAAATTAAAAATAAATATAGGAAACCAAATGCTACACATATGCAATAATAGAATCCCAATGTCTTTTATGCATGGATTTAGATGAATACCAACTGTTTTCCATAAATAAATTCACTTTATTTATTGTATTTCTGGGAAAATTACAACTATAGGAATCCGATCTAGAAGACGATCGCTTTATCCCTTAGACGATGCGAAGAAGAAAAGCTCTCAAAAATGCAACAGCAATTTAGATATCTATGTATCTGTACAATGAATGAGAAAAGAACTCTATTTATAGAGTCAAAAATAACTAAAAAAGATAACTGCCTTCACAACCTGTGCATAGTTGAAAATCACGCAGGATTTAACATACGCAAGGTTATGAGCAGTTACTGGACGTGGCCTGTAACTGTTGGACACATGGCAATCATGCATGAGTCGTGTGCAAGTTACAGGACACGCAGGTGAGAGATCGGTGGCATGGCTGTCACGTACTCCAATTTGATGAAATCTACGCATGCTTGTTGAGGACGAAATCCACGCAGACTTGGGGCAGAAAGCTTCAGAATCCACGCAGACTTGGGCCAAAAAGCTTCAGAATCCACGCAGACTTGGGACAGAAAGCTTCAAAATACATGCAAGCTTGAGGCAGGAATATAGAAGTTCGAAATACACGCAGACTTGAGTCAGAACTGCCGGCTGTCTTGATTCGACGTACCTCGACTGACACAAAATCTCTGACATTGATTGTCTTTTGTCAGTTGCATTAAATGACAATAAGCTCTTTTGGTATGCCATCTTGATGAAGGATGAGTCTTGTGGAAGAAGATTTCGAAAGTTACGCAGTAGTCGGCTGTGATCTCTCGAGTTCTGTGCATACGTGGCATATTCTTTGACTGTCGTGCTGTCAGTCATAATGACACTCTGACAAATGATGAGCTGTCTCAGCGTAACTTTTAAACATTGTCTTGATCAACTCAGCGTGATTTTTAGACTTTGTCCTGATCAACTCAGCGTGACTTTTAGACTTTGTCCTAATCAACTCAGCGTGACTTTTAGACTTTATCCTAATCAACTCAGCGTGTCTTTCATTTTTGAGGCCTACAAAACCCCCTTCAAAGTTTTCAAAAAATAATAAATTATTTCGAAATACTTTGAAATCGAGATGATAAAATGAATTTAGTCACGCCGAAATGACTTTAAAGAGAGATTTACTCCGAAATGATTGGACTGTTGGGATTCTGTGCAGTTAGGATCCCATACAAAGCTCCTAAATCGAGGCAAATAATGATGTTGCCGTTTAGAATTCTTTATGAGCCTATAAATAAGCCATAAACCACTTCTTTCACTCTTTACTTGCTTTTAGAGAGAGAGAATCTACAGAAGAGAAACTTCTCCGACGAACTTCATCTTCCTCGACTTCTTCTTTCCCTTCTCAACAGCAATGGCTCCTAAGAAAGCCGATGCTCAGGCTAAGGGGAAAGCTCCTGCGACTTCCTCTCGTGCCACCACTGACAGACTCCCTCGACGAGAAGTCACGCATCCTCCTATGCAGCGTAAGTGATGGATGAGGATACGAACTGTTGAAGATGACTTTGATGAAGATGACTTCGATGAAGATGAACTTCACATAGAAATCTTAGGATCTTAAAACAAATAATGAACTTCATAAATATATCCCCCCTTCTTAGGGCAAAGGATATTAACAAAGTATGCCCCCTCTTTAGGGTCGGCCATACTTCACATATTCGTGTTTACGAAGCTCTGTGTTTCACGCAAATGAGCATGGCTCTTATGACTCTGCGTGATTTTTCATGTATTGGCAGAGATGTCAATGTTTGAATTATTCACGCAGCTTTCATGACTCTGCGTGATTTTTCACATGTTGGCAGAAATGTCCATGTTGAATAATTCACGCAGCTTTCATGACTCTGCGTGATTTTTCACATGTTGGCAGAAATGTCCATGTTGAATAATTCACGCAGCTTTCATGACTCTGCGTGATTTTTCACATGTTGGCAGAAATATCCATGTTGAATAATTCACGCAGCTTCTGAGAGTCATCTTCTGGATAGATTAGTCTTTGATCTGTCAGCGTATTTTTGTCATTCTCACTTTAAATGTGATTCTGGCAATGATGCATAACTTTTCATTCTAATCTGTCTGGACTTTGCGTGAATTAGTCATCTGCATGATTTTTGATAGTATATCTGTCTGAAGTCTGCGTGACTTATGAAATTTCTTTCAAACACTGCTATACACGCATAAGGCTCGTAGATATAGAAAACACATCTGACCTTGTCTTCTTTTATTTTCTGTAGTGAACATCAGAAGTGAAGAGGCAGATTATGAAGGGCACCTGAGTTTTTCATTTAAACATGATTTATCTCATATGAAATTTCCTCAGTTTGACCTTCCAGAAGCCAGACTGTCGTTGTTGGCAAATCAAGACCATACAACTCTACTCTGTTTGATGAACGGTGAACCCTTTCAGAGCCTTGATTTGGTGTTCCACAAGAAACCAGCATTTCTGTTCGGGGATGCCATAGCACAAAAATCACAGCCAAAGGGCATCAGAGAGAAAGTATGCTTCTATTTCGAAGGCGATGCAGGACAGCCTATGTACTGGCCAAAGGTTTCTAGGGGCTTATCTATCATGAGATTCATGCATGCTAGTTATCCCCGAAAGATGTCCTGGTACTTAACAGAAAATCAGCAGGCAAAGGCGAGCCGTATCATTTACAGGAAGGAGGGATTCTTCAGTTCCCCAGAGAATCATGTATCCGTGTTCCGAGGTCTGAAGCCGGGATGCGTACCACCTGAAGACTCATCAATATTGATGCCATTTCGGACGCCTGTTTTCATAAACGAATTCATGGCAAACGAGAGGGCATTTTACCATACTGATTCGATGCCGAGGATGAACGGCTTAATGAATCAAGAGAATGTGAGGTGGAAAACTTTGGTGCATTGGGCTTTGGAGAAGTTCGAGAGTGAGCTGAAGAAGATAAACATTTATGACGCAATCGTCAATTCATCATACGGCTTCAGACCCAACCCCTTTTTGTTCCTGGCCTTAGTTGAGAGGTATAACTACAGGACGGAGACATTTATGACTCCCAAAGGGGAAATGGGCTTTGCCCTTCATGAGATGGAATACATCTCGCATCTACCTTCAGGCACGCTACCGTATGAAGAGTATGTGCCTACGACAGAAGAGCTGAACTTTCTGTCAGAGAAGAATCCTGAAATGGTGCACCTATTTGAAGAGATGATGTGCCATTTTGGCACATGTACTCTATATTACAAGAGTACCAAGGAAGAAGCCGACAACCACATCCAGAAGTGGATGTCCTATCTTTTCATGAACCGTGAAAAGGATGATAAAAAGATAAACGAGAAGAGATGGTACCAGATTAACTCTTTCAAGCCTCTCTCTGAGAGTGAAATCATTTATTTACTAGAGAAGTATGATTGCAAGGATTTCACGATCGATGAAGACTGGTACGAGTTTAAGGCTGGAACCACCTTTAGCTCGTATGTGAGGCAGAGTGGAAAGACTCTGTCAAGGAACGATCATTTGGCCGGATTCTTATCTCTTTGGTTAAGAAGATTCATCGTTCCTGGCTCCAACTCTTTAGACAGAATTAATAGAGGCATAATTTTTGCAGCGGTACGCCTTATATATGGTTATAAGATAGATTTGTTATCAGCGATGACCTGTAGACTGGATGCAGGTCTTTGGAACTTTGTAACCAATATGCTATCTGATCAGAGGAGGATAACAGATGAATTTCCCAGAATAGAGATGCCCTTCACATATCTATATAGTTGGCTTCTTCTACATTATGACGGTCTGATACCTCCAGGAGCAGGAGGGAGTGGCAGTCTCTTCTTGGAGAAGTATTCTGGGGAAACTTTCTGGAAGGTTCACACTCTTCCAGAATGTTGAAATATTCTGAATCGAGCGTCGCATTGGTCCATTCAATGTGTACCTCCACCACAGGGTTATGAAAGCATGCCCTTGAATATGATAGCTGGAGATCAAGGGAACAGGCTAGATGATATAGCCTTTCAGTGGTTGCAGAGAATCCGGCCCTCTCATTTAGTATACCGTCATGAAGAAATGACGTATCTGGAGCCGTATTTACCAAGCCGATTTGCCAGGCAATTCGGATATGACCAACTGCATGTTGGAAATGCCACCACCTGCCTTTCTGCTCGCGGGGGGCTTATTGACGGAGCTCGGGCCTGGAGATATTTTGCGGCTAGAGATACAAAAGTTGTATTCTCTATGCCTAATCCTTTATCCAGTACAGAAACGAAGATGCTTTACACATATGCTCGCTTCTATGTTTCGTCAAGCACTTTCAAGCCGAGTTTTCATCTGAAGACTTTTGTAGCGGAAGACGACCCAGCACCATCGAAGAGGTCGAAGAAGAAGATCGTTATTCAACGATTTTCTCCGGAACTGGAAGATGAGACAGCGGAGGTTGAGCCCCTGTATGACTTATTTCAAGAGTAAAGTTTTCATGATGAAGTTCTTCCTCCCATATTTGTATCCCTTTCTAAGAGGAAGAGAAGTGATGAATCTGAGACAGTCTCCAAAAAGAGTACTAAGTCTCAGACATCTAAGAAGAAGAAGAAAGGGGTCTCAGTAACTGCCACTTCATCTTTAGGTGGCATCTCAGTGGACGAAGATGACGCTGCAGATAAGGACGAAGATACTGATAAAGATGATGCTCCTTTGATAACAATGAGGTCGAGAGGCAGGTATGTTAAGAAGACTGTCGGCAAAATGAAGGGCAATGATCTCCTAGAAACGATTATGAGTGGAGGGGTCTTGCCAGAAATTAATGAAGCGACTTCTACTGAGAAAATAGAATCTGATGATGTTCATCGTCCAGCAGCTTCAGCTGAACGGACTGAGGTAGAGCCCGCTCGAGCTCAGGAAACAACTGCTCCGACAACAAGTGGAGTAGTTATTGAACCCTCAGAGACAAGGATGATCCCTTTTGAGCATGGGACAGAGGGCGTCATCCAGGCATTGGATGATCAGATTGAATATTCTGAAGAAGAACCAGCCCCGGCAGAAGTTATGGAACAATCAGAAGTTCCAGAAACTCAGGTGGAAGTAAATGTTTCTTTGGCCAGAGGCGATGAAGACGTGCCAGCGTCCGAGCTATCAGCTGCTGATGACTTGTTGAAGAATGTTTGTAAAGACATCATTCTTCGAACTGATATTCCAGGGGAAATTGAACCGGCAGTCAATACTGAACTTGCTATCATTATTGTTCCTTAGATTCATCCATCTCAAGGAATAGATGAAGATGTGAACATCATGGACTCCGGATCAGAGACTCATCTTGAAACCGGGGATGAAAAAGAGTCTGAAGAAGAAGAAGAAGCTGAAGATGGAGAAGATTGGCATGCTAGCACTTCTACTCCTTATGATGAAGATAAAGTCAGGGGGAACAGAATGGAACTCAGCCCTGAACCTGCTCAATCTCCGGACAATGCTCCAGCACCCAATAATTCTGGAGCTGGGAGCAGTCATATGAAGCAGGTGTCGGACACTATCATGGACCGGCTACGAGAAGACGCAAGACTCCCTCACCACATAGAATATGAACCTCAACCTGGTATAATTTTATTTCAGATTCTGTCTTTACTATTTCTTTTTTCTTTAGATGCTGATTATTTTTCTTTGACTAACAGGAACTGCTGCAGCAATGAGTTCGACTCATGCTCCACTTATCCAGGCTGATGCTGATGAAGGGAGTTCACACTTGCCAACTTCTCCAGTGGCACATACTTCCGTTTCCAGGATAGAGAACGTTCCAGCTTCTTCTTCCATGATGACAGCGACTCCTGGATTTGAGACTGGACTAGCAAGAACTCTGGAAATGTATTCAGAGATCATTTACTCATATCTAGATACATACTCCAGACGTTTCTTGAAGGACGAAGCTATGCCCTTTTCTGAGCTTCGAACTATGATCAATTTCCCGCTCATGGCGCTGCGACATGCTGGTTGCGAATCTCAGTGCATCTTCTTCGAACATCTCCTGGATGAGTTGGAAATAACTATCCGAAAGTACTGGAAGACTAAGAAGGAAGACATTCATTCTTTAACGGTGGCTGAGATTAGTCAACTAGAGCATGAAGCCCAGTCTCAGCAAGCTGCATTAGAAGCATTTCTTGCCTTTTCTTCTGAGAAATTAGTAGAAAAGGGCGAAGAAATATTAGCTACTCGTCAGAGGGTAGAGCTTCTGGAGAAAGATAAAGCATCTAAGACTGAAGAGCTGCAGAAGTTGAAAGAGGAGTTGGCTCGTCTTCAAGAACGAATTGCTGTCATAGAAACAGAGCAAGCTGAGGTCAATGCTGCCTATATTTCTGAAGCCGAACGCTGTGAAACTCTTCAAAAGGAACGAGAGCAGATGCAGACGGAGCAGATTGAAGAAGTTAACCGTCTCCAATCTGCTATTATCATTTTTGATGAACAAAATGTCACAGTGGAAGCAGCTGAAAGAGTTCGAAAAGCTCATGAAGAGAAAATGAATGTTGTTCTTGATCGTATCAGGGAGCTAATAACTCCTAATAAATGAATCTTTTTCATTTTCACTTGTATTCAATGTTTTGATTCTGAATGAAAACAAATGAGAATTCTTGATCTGATTTATAGTTTTGCTGTTTTGGTAATGATATATTTATAAAAAATATGTTCAGAGGTAAATAATACATGACACATTTCAATAGAATAGAATATACAAACAAACTTTGTAATTCTATCAGATGAGATTAAACCAGAAATGATCTTAGTTTAATACTGATTAGAAAAAATAGAATTCAGACATAAAAATATCTTTGAACTCAATTTTTTATGAATGGCTGAACCGTCAGGCATTTAATGAACGGGCGAACCGTCAGATGAAAATAAACGGATGAACCGTCAGGCATTAATGAACGGGCGAACCGTCGGATGAATGTGATAAATGAACGGATAAACTGTCAGGCATTAATGAACGGGCGAACCGTCGGATGAATGTAATAAATGAACGGATGAACCGTCAGGTATTAATGAACGGGCGAACCGTCGGATGAATGTGATAAATGAACGGATGAACCGTCAGGTATTAATGAACGGGCGAACCGTTGGATGAATGTGATAAATGAATGGATGAACCGTCAGGTATTAATGAACGGGCGAACCGTCGGATGAATGTGATGCTTCATTATTTGAGGAACTTTTGCCTATAAATATAGCAGAAATCTGACAAGAACGAACACTTCTACTCTTCAACATAAAAAATGTCGTCTGAAGAAGCATCCAAGAAGGCTGAAATTGTCCCGAAGGTTAAGAAGAGCACTGAAGAACGCCCTGCCGATCCAGTTCAGCCGAAGGAGTTAGAAGCAGGCGAAGGTTCGTTTGCACCCAAGCCACCGCGAGACATTCTGGACTTTCTGCTTGATCCAGGAAGGACTGAAGAAGAGGAAGCCATGAGGATGGCTGCTTGCAAATTCCTTGTGGGTTCCAGTAAAGAAGTTCTCAGCTTTTTTGCTGATCGCATTTTCGAGAAGGACGGCAGCGGTCCGCGTCCAAATGTAGAGAAGGATGATAGTGACCTTCTTTAATATCATGTACTATCATATGATGAAATAAAATTTTGAAATTTATTCATGAACTTGAGCTTTGTCTGATGATTTTACAAGTACTTATATTTATACATAATACTTTTTAAGGAATTTGCCATTAATAGGCATCATAACAATTCGACCATCCAGTTCTGAGAGTTGATCAGCTCCATTTGAGAAAACTTTGCTCACAACATAGGGACCTTCCCACTTTACGTCGAATTTACCTTTGCTCATATGAGTCATAGTCATAGGACGTCTGATTGTTAGAACAAGTTCTCCTTTCTGATATGCTCGAACTCTGACTTTCTTGTTAAAAGCTCTTGAGATTCTAGCTTGATAGAATTCGATATTCTGTTAAGCAGATAATCGCTTTTCATCCAGAGCTTCCAACTCCTGAAGTCGAAGACAATCATTATTCTCGGCGGTAAGTTCATTAGCGATTGCTATCCTTAAAGAAGGAATTTGAATCTCTAATAGAAGAACAGCTTCGCATCCATACACCAGAGAGAAAGGTGTACATTTAGTAGCATTACGAACTGTAGTACGGTAAGCCCACAAACATTCACCGAGTTTTTTACTCCAATTACGTTTATTAGTAGAGACAAACTTCTTTAAGAGTTTGATGATGGTTTTGTTGAAAGCTTCCGCTAATCCGTTAGCTGCCGGATTATATGCAGTAGAAGCCACATTGTTGATCCGATGATCGTCACAGAATCGAGTAAATTTTTGGCTGACGAACTGTGGTCTATTATCATGAATAATGCGTCGAGGAACACCAAATCTGTAGATGACATGATGCTTGATAAAGTTGATGACATTAAAATTTTTGACTTCTGATAAAGGAATAGCTTCGGCCCATTTGGAGAAATAATCGATTATTACGAGAATAAACCGATGACCTTTTGACGACGGCAGATTGATCGGACCAATAATGTCCATGCCCCAAGCTTCGAAGGGCTATGATGCTGCTGTTGGATGTAGAAATTCTGAGGGTTGATGAATAAAATTCGCATGAATTTGACAAGCTTTACATTTCCTTGCATATTCGATGGCATCTGATACCATAGTGGGCCAATAATAACCCATACGTCGAATACGGTCTTGAAGTTTTGGTCCAGGTTGATGTGCTCCACAAATTCCATCATGTGCTTCGCAGATAATTTGTTGAGCCTCATCACCGGCAATACATCGAAGAAGTAAACCATCATAAGCTCGACGATATAAGGTTTTTGTAGTATGATTGTAATAGAACCTGAGTGATCGTCGTCTGATAGATGCTGCCTCACTCGAATTATCTGGAAGAATATCATACAATATGAAATCTAAGAAAGGAAGTCTCCAATCTTTATCCGTATTCTGAGTCTCAGTTGAATTACTGAAGATGAATTCCATGCTAGAATCAGATGAAGATGATAATGATTTACGACTTAATCCAAACCCTCTTGTTGCATTGACATCATGAGATATTGATTCTTCAATGTCAACTGGAAGTCCTAAAGTTAGATTGTTTTCGAGATGAAATAATTCTCGATTGCAGACAACAATCATTTGTTGACGTCTAATTGGAATAGCTAACACCGCCGCAAGATTAGCAAGAGCATCAGCTTCTGTGTTACATGCTCGCCTGACATGCTCAATGAAGAAGCCATAGATATAGCCGATCTATGATAAGGAACCAGATCTTGATGGCGAACTTCATAAGTACCCCTTATCTGATTGACAATGAGTTTAGAATCTCCATACGCTTCCAAATGTTGAATATTCAGATGTTTAGCGAGTTGAAGACCAATAAGCAATGCATTATACTCAGCTACATTGTTTGAACATGGTTGATCGAGAGAATAAGCTCTTTGGATAGCAAGAGCTTCTGGCGATACAAGAACGATTCCAACACCAGCGACAATGTCACCATTAGGACCTATTCTTGAAGCTCCATCAAAGAATAGACGCCAAGTAGGATCTTCTTCAGCAATTTGGTTTGAATCTAAGACTTCATCTGGGATTTCATCATAGAGTTTTGAATTTTCTGGAATTGAATGAGCAGCCAAAAAATCAGCTAAAGCTTGTCCTTTGACTGATTTCTGAGAAATATAGTGCATATCATACTGAGCAAGTAAGATTCCCCAATTAGCCAATCGAGAATTTAAAACACTCGGTTTCTTCATCATGACTCGTATAGGATTGATCCTGGAAATGACATGAATGGTCTGGCCAATGATATAATGTCGTGTCTTTTGGACAGCGAACATCAGAGCTAGACATTCTTTTTCGACCGGTGAATATCGAGGTTCAGCTCCGGTCATAGTACGACTCAGATAGTAAATGGATTGTTCATGACCATTTTTATTCTTTTGAGCGAGTAATGCACCCAATGAATGACTCATTGCTCGGGTGTATAGGAGGAACGGTATTCCTGAGACAGGAGGTACCAATACTGGAGGGCTCATCAGATATTGTTTTATATCATCGAATGCTTTCTGACATTCATTATTCCAGACAAAAGAAACACCTTTCTTCATAAGTTTATTGAATGGTCTGCAGCGTCCTGAAAGATTAGAGATGGATCTCCTGATATAAGCGATCCTTCCTTGAAATCCTCGTAGCTCTTTTAAGGTGCATGGAGGACGCATCTCTTGGATGGCTTTGATCTTCTCGGGATCCACATGTATACCTTTCGAGGTAATGACGAAGCCGAAAAATTTGCCACTAGAGACGCCTAAGAAGGACTTAGTAGGGTTCATCTTTAGTTGATGCTTACGCATTAGATCAAAAATAGTCTTCAAATCTTGGATGTGATCCTCTTTTTGTCGACTTTTGACTACAATATCATCAACGTAGCATTCGACTATTTTTCGCAAATGTTCACGGAATATAGTGCTCATAGCTCGTTGATAAGTTGCTCCTGCATTCTTGAGACCGAATGGCATCACTGTATAACAGTATGTACCGATCGGTGTTCTGAAGGAAGTGTGTTTCTCATCATCTGGAAACATTTTAATCTGATTGTACCCAGAATACCCGTCCATGAATGACATCCGTTCAAACCCACAGGTATTATCGATCATAACATCAGTAATTGGTAGAGGGAATTCGTCTTTAGGACATGCCGTATTGAGATCGCGAAAGTCTATGCATACTCTGATCTTGTCAGTCTTTTTAAGGACAGGAACTATATTAGCCACCCAATCGGGATGTTGTTCCTCTCTCATAAACCCAGAGGCCATGAGTTTATTGACTTTAGCTTCAATTGCATCCATAATGTCTGGACGAAATCGTCGCTGTTGTTGTTTGACCGGTTTAGCATTTGGCATGATATTGAGTTTATGAGTTGCGATTTGTGGATCAAGTCCTGGCATATCTTCATAACTCCAAGCGAAGACATCGATGTATTTACGAATAAGTTTGATCATGTCTTGCTTATCAGTTTCTGAAAGACTTTCACTGATGAATATTGGTTTGGGGGATCCCTCTTCGCCAACATCTATTTGAACAAGTTTGTCTTCAGTCGGAGGTTCTTTTTGTTCGAATCGGAACTCCCATTGATTATCTAACCTTTGGGCCCATTGTTCTGATTCAGGTGAGATTTCAAACTCGTCTTCGTTTTCATCATCTTCAGAACCATCGACGGAAACCATGTTGGAAGACAGAATGTTGCGGTGGAAGTCGCCGATACTTGTATCAGAATCCCAAGAGGTAGTACTGGAAGAATCAGATCTCTTATCTTCGTCAGATTCGGGATCTTCACGGACATTATTGATAAAAGGAGTAGGAGCAATATAACCTAATCCGTATTTTGTCCTTCCATATTTTAAAGGAGAAATCCGAACAGGCATTCTTCTTCCTCTCCTATTACTGAGGCCAGTTCTGAAGTCATAGCCTATATTTTTAATGATGTCTTTAGATTGCTGACTATAACGACGTAGTTGTAATCTTCCAGTATCATCGTTTTTGTCATCATCTTCTAAAGCAGAAGGATTCTGGGGTCCTTTGTAGAAGAATATTGGAATGTCTCCTGGCTTTCTACTAGGAACCAAAAAGTATGAAGTTTGTACTGATTCTAGGGATACGTCTGTATGAACAGTCTGTACAACTCCTATGGTTATTGTTCTCAAGTCATCTAACAAATGTAAATAACTATGAACATGATTACACACATCAATATACTGCAAAGATGGAGACTTTTCATTAAATTTAAAAGTAGCAGTATTTACATTGGGAGAAGGCTGAGCCTTAGAAATCTTAGCCAAATCAATGACTAAAGGGGAAGAAGAAGAACGAGAGGAAGTTTTGGTTCGATTAAGATCGATAACAAATGGCTCAGAAGAGGTGAGCTTCCTTGAAGCCTGAGATGGAAGAGTAGTCCGCCCTCCAACATGGATTACCAGAGTATCCTGTTTTATATGTGAAGATACAAGAACTGTAGTACGCCCACTGACAGGAATGATCAGTATATCTTGAGTAGACGACTGAGGTAATGGAGATATTCGTCCGCTCACTGTAATAATGAAGGGGGCTTCTCCAGAAGATTTAGGAGATTGTTGCTGAGTAGTTCGACCTTTAACAGGAATTATCAAAGTCTCACTTTGCGGATCCTCTTTCTCCATAGCTTATATCACCCTTGTATATTCTTCTTTGTACATCCGGGAATCATTAAAATAAGCTTCAACCCCATGGAAAGGATTTATATCAGCAACTTCCTTTTGTACGCTTCCATTGCTGTCAATGTATTTAAAACACTGATGAAGAGTAGAAGGCACCACATTATTTTCATGAAGAAAGGGCCTCCCTAGAAGAAGATTATAAGATCACACGATCTCGATCACATAGAAAGTGACTTTGGATCTGAAATCGCCTATCTGGAGTTTCAGATGAATCTTTCCCAAAGGCTCGCTTCGGCTTTGATTGAATCCCAGGATAGTAGTAACCGTCTTAGAAAGCTTGTGAAGAGGGATTTTTAGTTCATCCAACAGATTCTTTGGCATTATACTTATAGCAGACCCTGGATCAATGAGGATACGGTCTACCTTCACCGTATCGATATAACCGGTGTAGTAGAGAGGCCGATCATGTCGATTATCCTTCAGTAGCATGTCATCTTGTGTAATGGTGATATTTGGTATAATCTCCAATACACTGTTGCAATGTAAGCAAGTGGCAGGTTCTTCACCTGGCTTCTTTAATTGTGCAAGACAAGAGTCAGCCAGAAGAAGTGCCTCACTTAACGTCTCCCGAGTCTCTTTAGAAAGACGTAGAAGTTCAAAGAGGGACATTCTAGCTGGAGTATTAGCAAGTTGAGCTAGAATGTCGAAATTATAAGGTTTCTGAAGCCCAAGAGGAGGGGATTTCTTGATTGGCTTATCAAATCGAGCCTGTTGTTTGCCTTTCTCAAGAGCTGTGGGCTTGGAAGGAGTAGGTACAATTGGTGCAGTTGAAGGAACAGGTGCAGTAGATGATTCTTCTTCAAGAGGAACATTAGGAGCATCTTTGTCAGCAGGAGGGATATCAGGAGTATCCTCAGGACTCTTGGAATAATCCTTCAGATAAGGTTTCCCTGTTCGAGTAGCACCAGCAAGTGCTTCTTCTTTATCTTTTGGCGCTGTGTCAGAGGTAGATTCGAAAGAAGTCATATGACATGACTTAGTTTTCCCAGCCTTCTTAGATTTTCGGGAAGTAGTCTTTTGAAGAGGAGGAGATTCAAAATCTGCCACTAGATCAGGATGAATCCATATGATTTCTCCTGTCTCCATAGTGATTGGTACTAATCCTTCAGACTGTGGAGGAGGAATATTCACTATTTCAAGAGTTGCCTTGGGAATAGGAACGATCCCGCTTTCAAGGAGTTGAGGAGGGAAATCTCCGAATTGCATAGAGACGACATTGGAGGTAATAGTCTTATCTTTCGGAGTAAGAGTGATAGCTCCAGATTTAATCATTTCCTGGATCTTTCCTTTCAGTACATAACATGTACGAACTGTGTGACCCAATATTCTGTGGTAAGGACAGTATTTAGGATGATCCATCTTACCAGCTTCATCAGGTTTCTTGATTTCAGGTAATTGTATTTTATTACCTTTCAGCAGACATTTAAAGATACCAAGAACATCATCGTCATCAAAAGAGTATTCTTCTTTGGGGCGAGGTTCTCTTGGTTGTTGAGTTGTAGAAGCAGGAGGAGTTTGAACAGTCGATGCATCTTTACTTTGAAGATTAACTTCAAGGGTTTCTTTTCCCTTGCGAGTATTGGATTTAGCATTATTGTTAGTACTTTGACCTGTTTCTTTGGGAGTCATCTGTACTCCTAAACCTTTGAAAGTTTCAGCACTAATTTCTGCGGCTTTGGCACTAACTATGAAGGAAGGCCAATCTTGAAATTGAGTAGATCCTGTCTACATGCTGATAATTGGCAACAAATTTGATTTGCATGTGTCGATGGTGACATCATCAGGAGTGCCAAGAGGCATCTTCAGAGCTTCTTTTCGAAACCGTTCAATGAATTCTTCTGTAGTTTCATTATTTTTCTGCTTGATTCTTATAAGGGCAGACATAGTCATGTCATTGAGCCCTTCATAACCGTTCAAGAAACATTTGTTTGAAACCGGCAAATGAGGTAATACACCCATCTGGGAGACTTCTATACCATTCATAAGCCGTTCCTTTGAGACATCCGACAAATACCCGAGTAAGGAGGGCGTCACTTGGTTGCAACTGGTCAGTCATCACTTCAAAGTGATTAATAAATTGACTCGGAGAAGTGGTTCTATCATAGAATGAGATAGTAGGAGGCTTGTATTTAGGAGGATACGATACTTGCTTCCATTCTATCGGATAAGGTTGCTTGATGCCTAACCTTTGTAAACCATCCTTCTGTTTGAATGCTTCAAATTGAGTTCGGAGATTTCTCAATTCTTCAGTAATAACTCCGGAGGATTGTGGAGTTGTAGCTTGTAGAGAATAGTTGGGAGGAGAAACAGCATTATAAGCACTACCTCCAGCTCCAGAGTAACTAGGAACCGTTTGAGCTTGCCCAGGAGTATTGGATTATACTGCTGGAGGAACATGTACTGGACTTACACCAGTATCAATTGGTATGGCATCTGGTACAGTCTGTCGATTTTGCAGTTGGGTTGCCATGAGTTCATACATCGACTTCATAGTATCAGATATAGATTTCATTTAATGTTCCAAAGAAGCAATCCTTTGGTCTTGAGGAGTCATCGAAGAAGAAGGTTCATTGTTCAATTCAGTATTCCCATCCACCATATATATTGTGACTGTACGAGGGATTGTTGATGAATTAGTGGATGTTGTATATTCTGAATCACTGCTTTGTGTATCAAAGTCATTTGTAGGAGAATTACCCCCAGTAGGAAGAGGTAGGAAGTTAGATTCTCCAAGAAATTCAGAATAATCTTAAGAAACTGAAGCTCTTTGATTAGAAGCCATGACTCTTGATCTGGTGCCTCTCTATACTCCATCTGGACTATCAGTTCTACCTCCAGTGTCCCGAGAGGTCATGTTGATAGAAGCAAACAGAGGTTCATCTTCATCAGGCATAGGTTCACACTGAATCCGATTGAAGACAGATTGTCATTTATTTTGACACCTGCATTGCATTATGACCCTCGGTTGGAAGTCACATTCATGATCAGCATGGTCATGATCCATTGATTGACATCTGCATTAAATTATGACTCTTGGCTGGAAGTTACATTCAGCATGGTCCATTGACACAGAATTATTCCTTCTCTTCTGTTGAAGGTGTTCTCGTAGATCTGTCTGTGAAGATTGAGGTACGTCAGAGAACATTCTTTGTGTATTTTTAGGAATATATTTCCGGTTCAAGTGCTTCCTAAACGGATTTGATCAAGTTTTGCTCTTAGATCGGTTGGAGGTAACACATTGGTTTTTGAAACTTGGAGTTTACCTTCCATTGATCTGGATATTTGCAGAGAAGGAAGAGTTGAACCATTCCCTTGATTAGGAGTTGGTAACAGACCCTCTTTTGTAGACAAATTCTGTGCCCAATTTGAAGAAGTCGTAGAAGAAGACATTAAGAAATGTTTCTTCTTAGACTTATTCAAGTTTTGAGACATAGAATGTCCAGAAAGAAGAGTAGTCAAGAGACCATCTCCTTTTCTTTGACTAACAAAACTGTCAGTCAAAGCTGTTCCTGAAGTAAACACAACAGGAGCAGAAGAAACAACTAAAGAGTTATTTCTTTTCGAAGGGACTTTGTGAGCCATTTGTGGAGGAGTTCTAGCAAGACCGCCCCCAGTTCTAGTAGAACTTGGCAAAGAAGAAGAGATAGCTAAAGAGCTATTCTTCTTAGAATATGCTGGTGACAATTTGGCTAAGGATCCAGTATTGTCTGCGTATGAAGTTTTGGCTAAAGAGCCAAATTTTGGTAAAATACACGCTGGAACAGATGTGGCTAAGGAGCCAGTGCTGTCAGCGTGACTTTTGAATTTAGAAATACACGCTGGAACAGATTTGGCTAAGGAGCCAGTACTGTCAGCGTGACTTTTGAATTTAGAAATACACGCTGGAACAGATTTGGCTAAGGAGCCAATACTGTCAGCGTGACTTTTGACTTTGAGATTACACGCTGGAACAGATTTGGCTAAGGAGCCAGTACTGCCAGCGTGACTTTTGACTGCTGTCGTCTTCGAGCACACAAGAGCGTGCGTGCTGGCAGTAGAGTCCTTGCCAGTGTTAGGAGTAGACACTGTAGCAGAAACTTCACCCTTGGTTGCCAACAGGTTCTTAGGGACGTAGACAGATCATCCCTTCGACTTGGTAGTGGTGATGGAGGCTGAAGTGGGCTTGCCACTCTTAGCCCGCTGCATTTCTTCGTAGGCGAGTTGATCGAATTGGATCGATATCACCTTCTTCGTCGAGCCGACTGACGAAGTGTCGCATTGAGTTGTTGCCATCTCAGAAGAGGAGACGATTTTCTCCAGCAGAGTCGCCAATTTGTTTTCCATAAATAAATCCACTTTATTTATTGTATTTCTGGGAAAATTACAACTGTAGGAATTCGATCTAGAAGACGATCGCTTTATCCCTTAGACGATGCGAAGAAGAAAAGCTCTCAAAAATGCAACAGCAATTTAGATATCTATGTATCTGTACAATAAATGAGAAAATAACTCTATTTATAGAGTCAAAAATAACTGAAAAAGATAACTGTCTTCACAACCTGTACATAGTTGAAAATCATACAGGATTTAACATACGCAAGGTTATGAGCAGTTACTGGACGTGGCCTGTAACTGTTAGACACATGGCAATCATGCATGAGTCGTGTGCAAGTTACAGGACACGCAGGTGAGAGATCGGTGGCATGGCTGCCACGTACTCCAATTTGATGAAATCTACGCAGGCTTGTTGAGGACGAAATCTACGCAGACTTGGGGCAGAAAGCTTCAGAATCCACGCAGACTTGGGGCAAAAAGCTTCAAAATCCACGCAGACTTGGGGCAGAAAGCTTCAAAATATACGCAAACTTGAGGTAGGAATATAGAAATTCAAAATACATGCAGACTTGAGTCAGAACTGCCAGCTGTCTTGATTCGACGTGCCTCGACTGACACAAAATCTCTGACATTGATTGCCTTTTGTCAGTTGCATTAAATGACAATAAGCTCTTTTGGTACACCATCTCGATGAAGGATGAGTCTTGTGGAAGAAGATTTCGAAAGTTACGCAGTAGTCGGTTGTGATCTCTCGAGTTCTGTGCATACGTGGCATATTCTTTGACTGTCGTGCTGTCAGTCATAATGACACTCTGACAAATGATGAGCTGTCTCAGCGTAACTTTTAAACATTGTCTTGATCAACTCAGCGTAATTTTTAGACTTTGTCCTGATCAACTCAGCGTGACTTTTAGACTTTGTCCTAATCAACTCAGCGTGACTTTCATTTTTGAGGCCTACACCAACGTTTGAGAAATGTTTTTTGGGATGATGTAGAAGGTCGTCGTGAAGATTATATATATAAGGTTTTTGGTGATGTTGTATCCTTTGATGCTACAAATATCAAAATAAATATAAGATGCCATTTTCTTTATTTATTGGTGTAAATAATCATTTTCAGTCTATACTACTTGGATGTACACTGTTTGTAAACGATGTAGTTCCCCGTCCCAACTCCGGGCCCCATTCTTCGTTGCGACGCAAGAAACGCGGTTATGAAGCATTGTCGCTATCGATTGATTGGAACCGATTGAATTAAAATTATTTTCTCATTATGGAATCAAATTCCATATTCAACGGGTTGCGCCTCGAGGATGGACTCTGCGACTGAGTTGTAGCATTTGGGTTCCTAGAATTTATCTTCTATTTTGGAGTATTTTTTTTAGTTAGAATCAATTATTAACTAGGATATTGACAAGGGATCGTAAGATTTTTGCCTAAGCCTATAGGTTAGATATAATGAAATTAGGTCGAATATGGTCTCTGGGGCCCCTAGATAGTCCCTAGTATTTTATTTCACCATTTTAGAATTTACAGGATTTTATGAAGATTTTTAGATAATTTTATATATAATTTTATTATTTTCCTAAGCTTCTATGACTTACTGTGAGAGCACCCGAGAGTAGTTATAAGGCCAAAGAATTTATTTGGGATCTAGAACCCTTAAAATATTTTCTAGATTTTTCTAGGAATTTTTAAGAATTTTTTGGGATTTATTTGGAATTTTTAGGATTTTTCTTGATTTTTTTATTTAATTTTATGAATATTAAAACCCATTTTCCCCTCAATTACCCAGTCAGCCGCAGGGGGGCCCACCCGTCAGCCACTGAAGCGGGAGGGGCAGGCCCACGTGGCAGCGGGAGGGGCAGGTGGAGCTCGGTCTCTGAGCCGCCCACATATTTCCAACCCGAGCCGGCTTGGGGCTACTCCTAAGCCGAGCCAAGCTCAGCTTGCTCTGGGCCGTTGGATTAGAGCGGTGGGTGAACGCGATCGTGCCACGTGTCCCCCAGCTGCCTCAAGCCACTAACTTATTTCCTATATATATTAGTATATTTTAGGTTTCCGAAAACCCTATATTATATTCAGCAGCTTTTTGTGGGAGAGTTCAGGAGAGTTCTTCGACTTCGCGGAGGGTTTGCTGTTGATCTAGACGTCCTTTTTGTGCGCCATTTTTGTTAAAAGCATATTGAGGTTAGATTTCTGAAAATATAATTTATTTTCTGGTATTTTGATCCCGAATTTCTGAATAATTATTTGAGTGTCGGTTGTCCAAAAATCAACATATCGTACGGTTTTCGAGATTCCGAGTGATTCCGAACTCCGTTTCACGATCCGTTTGAAGTTTTGGAAAGCTGACACCGAGCTCTACAACATATAATTTTTCCAGAAATTTAGAGTTTCATTTAGTATTTTATTTTTTTTATAGAAGTCAGATTTGGTCAACGATTCATCGATTTGGTCATGGTTAGCCATAATGGAGATAACTTTTGACCAAATCATGATTTTGCGGTACGGTCGATTCCAGTGCACTCATGGCACTGAAATCTACCATGTTGCACACTCAAACTTTTGAATTCATAATATTTGACTAGTTAGTCAATAATATGTCTCGGTTTGCGTGCCACGGGTCCCGAATTTGGAACCGTGATTTTTCTTGGCCAAATATTTGTGTGTAGATTGTTGTTTCAGAATTAAATAGGTTAAAATAGGATTTTAGATAATTTACTCTAGAATTAAAATAGTATTAATTAAATTAACCCATTAGCCACTTTTTAGGATTTTTAGAGTGGGAATCGTTGATCTAACTTGTGATTGTTTTTGTGTCGGGGTAGATCGGGCTACGACGTCTTGACTTGTGACTTTATCATCTGTCGGAGCAGGCAAGTATCACTATGACCTATGTTTCCTTTATTTTATACTGCATGTTTTATGTTGTCTTTTCACTATCACTCCCTTATGGTTCATGATTGTTCATGATTACTATTGTGCACGAGAGTTAGAATCGGTTGGATATACATACATGTTCATGCCTTACTCATTGTTTTCTATTGTTTATAGTTTATCATATTGCTAATGTTTATCGTAGTGGACATGTATTGTGAGTGAGTCGGGCGGGGAAATACAACAAGTAAGCATGTGGTCAACGAATTGAATACAGACCCCCTAAACATTGATTGCATAATATCAATCATGCACCACACGTATGACTGACGGATATCCCAAGCTGTCTACATGCTAAAAGTTGGTATTCTAAAACACACACTACATGTGACTTAATCAGTGTTTCTCTATTGTCTATTGTTCTTCTTTCGTCAAGTCTACCTTCATATTGTTATCATGTCTCAAAGGTACTTACTTATCATACAATATCATGCCTATACTTATCTTCAGTTAAATTCCTTTTATCATTCCTTCATGCTTGTATAATATATTGTGTAATATAGTGTTGTGGTTATCTTGCTCCAATCCTGACTGGATAACTATTTTTCAGCTTTAGACGAAGAGATTTGCCCCGAGGTCTACGGTGAGTATGTTGGTGACCCTGACATCATTGGCGTACCCGATTCCAATACTAATACGAATTAGCATATTTTCTTCCTTATGGATTCGCATTAGTTAGTAGTTATAGTTATGGAGTTTAGTTGTCTATTTTATTTTCTGCTATCCGAATTTGTTCCCGAGACTTTCTGAGTTTTAGTTGATTATTTCATATTTATAATATTAAGACTATTGGATATTTTGGTGATTATTGTTGGCATAGTTGTGGATGATATATATACGTGTTATGATTGTTGTGGACCATTGTTATCATAGGCAGCATACTACCGCTGATGCTGCGACGTAGGCTGGACTTGGCCATGAACTCGTATCCCAAAATTAGGAGCGGATCGTGACATGAGTCGGGAGAGACCTCACGTTGCTCTGATTTTCAGGCCGCACTTGCTTGTTTGGCTTTGGCTTTAGTTTTTTGAATGTATTTTTGTGAATATTTTCGATGGATTTTATTGTTTACGTTCTTCAAATTTCATATTTCATATCAAACTCGGAATAGAAGCGTAGAGTGCTAATTCATTGCTTATAAGATTGTCGATGAACGCATAGGCGTTGTCTAGCGCAATCGTTTTCTTTTCTCTAGCCGTAAGTAAATCTAGGCGAGTGGCTGACCCTTCTCCCCCTTGACCCTCTTGTTATTCAATCAATTGATAGCATCATTGTAAATGAAATGTTAAATATAAATGCACGGACACAACTGCTTATTTTATAAAATTGTGTATGATTTATTTGAATACTCTAGCTATAGAACTGTTACATATTTTACCGTACATATATACAATAGAACTGCAAGGATTGATGCTATGAATAAATGTTGCAACGATAAGGTGAAACATATTGGAACTGGCTAAGTCTTTAAGAATGCGTAGACCATGCTTGAGTAATTATTTTATTCTAGCACGATCATGGACAACTTGTGCACAAGGTTTCGCTTCCTCGAATGGCAACCCGGGGCCACGGGGCCGATTCGACCTAGAAGGAATGTAAGATAGCTGTGTGGGATGCTAGCAAGAGCCATTCAAAACTTTCAGCGGGACTAACTATTTGTGCCGAAAGGGTCCCCGACTCGATCAAGCTATACGTCCAAGATGGCTTGAATTGCCAGTGACCCCCACCTACACACTGTTTACAAGCTCTTAATATGAATCTGACAGGAAAGAATATAATAAGTTATACTGCAACAACACTCTCTGTTGTGGATAATAGTTATCGTAGTTATTTTAACTTTTCCTATCAAATGCTTGCATGAATTGATTAGGATAGCTAGAAAGTTCACAAATTATATATGCATGTTCACAAAACTTTTTAAACCAAATGACAGCACGGAATATAATTAGTCACCCATGTCGCATCAACTTTCTCCGATCTCAGGTCCAAGAGAGTGTTTTGTTGCTTATGTGTAAAAGGATATAAATGTATGGAACGACTATCTCATCCGAGTCAGTTTGTAAGCCAATACGGCACCTTTGTAATCGAGTCTTGTAAATAAGTTATTATCAATAAAAGACAAGTTTTCTTCTGTATCAAATATGTTGTTCAATTTTTGCGCACTCTCTTTGTTGTTGTATTTTGGATAACCTTATCAATGTGCCTTGTGCGACCGCAACCTAGGCTCATACGGCATCACGCTCGGGGGATGACTATTGATTCTCCGAAATCGGAACGTGACAAACAAGACCACATCAACATTTGTTTGGTTAATGAAAACATGGGTTAGAGCAATGGGTGAAAGATCTTCAACTGATCAAGACGATGCCATGAAATCGGCCATTGCCCATGTGTTTTCAAATTCACGTCATCATTTTTGTTTATGGAATTTATTAAGGAAAATCCTTGGAAAGCTTGGCCATGAAACTAAAAAACATGGATATTTTATGAACAAGTTCAATAAATGCTTTTACAATTCGTGGACGTGTGAAGAATTTGAGAAAAGTTGGTAGGATATGATTTGGAGATTTGACCTCAAAGAAGATGAACAAATTAAATTATTGTTTAAAGATCGTTCATATTGTATGTAGGCTTACATGAGAGAAACATTTTTCGGTGGATGTCTACAACTCTACGGACCGAATGCATAAGCACATTTTTTTTGATAAACATGTAAACAAGAAGACCATTTTAAAAGAATTTGTAGAACAATACAAGATAATAATAATTTGGCTTGGCTATAGTTAGGTTTCCCTTGTGGTTGCTAAGTCGCACTATGGGGTGAGAGTGAATATTTGGGTCACATGATATAAAATCTTTACAATATAATTAACAATAAAAAAAACTGATTAGGTACTAACTTCTTCGTAAGGGCTTATGGAGGGAGTGTGTGAGGCGTAGCTCTGTCCTATGTTGGACTTGCGTCAGAGCAAGCCTCGAATTGATAAAACTTTTTTAACTCGATCGTGGGTCGATTAGATCCTTAACTCGATCACATACCATAATAATTAATATATTTTATTACCACAACCTATGTGAAACCGACCTAAGCATCGATCAATCCTTATAACTATTTGGTCCCATGTAGTAATACTATTGTTGAGAAAAAATCCACATGTAATCCATAGTGTTCTCTAAATTGCATGTCATATAAAATTGACTGCTTGTTGAATTGTATCCATTTGTGATTGGAGTGTTGAGTGCTAGGTATTGTTGGTCTAATGAATTAGGATTTTGCTACCCATTCTTTAAATTCCAAACATCGATTCTCAATCATCCTTCAGTTCGTGCTCTATCTTTTTACACCTTTAAACATTAATTTTGGAGGTTTTTGTATGTGTTTTATGACCTACTATTTGTTCGTTAGGCGATGATGTGGCTTTCGACGAACCATTTCCACTATACAATGTGAAGGGGGGAGACTAAGGAACTAGAGTATGAGCTAGAGTTGAATATTTTTATTTTTCTTGTTCCTCTTTTCATTTTGTATCAATGTACGGTGTATTTTATGTATATTTAGGTTAATAGACTATATATGAGTGGTGTAATATGTTAGTCCCGGGGCTTGATCAAAGATGGTAAAACAGATGCAACAAAGATCTACGAAGATGCAAATACCAAATAACCCGATTAGAAGATGGAGGAGGAAAATAGAGAAGAGAAGATCTCTCGTTCTTCCTTGCAAACGTGTTGCAATTGGGACAAAACGAGTTACAATAATCTAGAGAGAGATGAAAAGAAGAACAATGCTGGGGTGTCAAAATACCGTTGCTCAAAGCAAGATTCGCCCCACACGATCTGCTTCCAGGAACCAGCAAGTTTGAAGAACTTGTGGAACGCTCGAAGTCACCTCTGTTCTGACTCCTCGGATGGACTTGCAATGGCGGCATCAGCTCTCTCTCTCTTTCTCCATTTCTGACTTATATTTTTCGTAGCAGCCACAAAGGAGGCCAGAAGAGAGTATTTATAGAGAGAGGGTGAAAACCCTAGCCGCCTCTTCAGTTATGGAAAGATTGAATCAAATTCCAAAAAGATAGCAACGAGATTAATTCAAATTCCACAAAGATAGGAACGAAATTAATTCAAATCCCACAAAGATAGGATCTGAATTAATCGCATTGATTCAGCCTTACCATAACTGACTTGTAATCTGCACAGTCAGCGGAGCCCTCCATGCGGCAGCAGCAGCAGCAGCCTGGCTGCATGAGCCTCATGGCCTCATGGCCGCAAGGACCACATGGGCCGCATGAGCCGCATGAGCCGTATGAGCCGCATGACCGCATGGACCACATGAGCCGCATGGACCGCATGAGCCGCATGGCCACATGAACCGCATGAACCGCATGTGCCGCATGGCCGTATGAGCCGCATGTGCCGCATGGCCGCATGGACCGCATGAGCCGCATGAGGCCGCATATGAGCCGCATGCCGCATAAGACCGCATGGCCGCATATGAGCCGCATGACTGCTGACGTGCTAAGTGCAAAGTGTGCCAACAAAATGCCACATTACGCCTCATGAGCCCATGAGCCCGAGTCCGAGTCCGAGTCTGAGTCCGAGTCGCTAAGCCCCTTTGGGGCTTAGCTCCAATTGGAAATTAATCCAAGAGAATGACAAAAGCATTAATGCTTAATCCTTGGAGCCTTATTCTTACCTCCTAGTAAAATCACCCACATGGTTCCTCCTTAGGGTCACCACCCAATGTGCATCTCTTAACAACACACCCAAGTATATATGTTGAGATAACTCATGGTGCATTTCCGATGTGGGACTAAAATTTACAAGACATGTTGAGAGCAAGCTCTCTCCATGTAAAGAAAGCACCAACAATCCCCCACATATCACAATATATATATGTGTCCAGGGTTGAGCGTTCCCCACAGTAACTATCCATTTTGCATTAGGATAGATGTCGCTGACGACTTGAATCTTCCCGCATGGGTTAAATAACAATATGATACAAGAATGGACTACGCCTTGAATTCTGCACCACAGTTGTAATTCTTCCCACTCACAAAGTGTAGTTACGTGTGCTTCTGGCTGCACATTAAAAGCCCTGTGCCAGCCTGGTTTTAGTGTATAATTTTAGGCGTCTACAAATTTATCCTTAAGAGACGGCCTGATATCTCTTTCCATACACTATAGGTGAGTTCTTTATTAAAGAGATATGGCATGAAGCCTTGCGCTTCCTTGCGGTGCTACGCCGCTATGACATGGCCTGAAGTCGAGGTATTACCCCTACCTGGGAACCTCATCGTAGTGTCATACTACTGTAGCATGAGGTCACAAGCCTCTTTGTAGTGCCAAACTACCCAGCATGAAGCCTAAGGCTTCCTTGCGGTGTTACGCCGCAACGACATGGCTTGTAATACCGAGGCTTTACCCGTACCTGGGTACCTCATCGTGGTGTCGTGCCACTGTAACATGGGACCATCCTCCCCTTTGTAGTGCTGTCTACAACTCTTTAATTACGTCATACAGCATTAGGCTACCTGCCTATTTGCAGTACAACGCCGCTATGACTTGGCTTGCAAAGCCGAGGCATTACCTCTACCTGGGAACCTCATGGTGGAGTCATCCCACTGTAGCATGGAGTTTCACTCCTTGTAGTGCTGCCCTACCGTGCTTCCTGTAAAGCACACCAGGCATTCACTCTGCCTGAGAACTCATTAAGGCGTTTAAGCCAACCTTCCACAGGATCTGTTTTTTTGCAGAAAAATATATAGTAGACAACAGTGGTTATGGGTCCGTATCCCTTCCATGTTCCAGAGAACAAGTACCCACTGTTACCTGATAGTTTCCCAGTCAGTGATCCTCCTTTGAACCAAAAGTTAGATGCCTAGTAGATTTCTCTTTGAACTAATAGCATAAAATTTTATGGTAGGATTACAAAGACACAATATCAGAATGCCTTCAAACCCATTTTACAAGCTGTGTCATCGACCAACTGGCGCTTGAGGCCCTTTGTGAACGGATCTGCCAGGTTCTCCTGACTCCGAACATCAACCAATACAATTACACCTCTTTTGATAAGATCGTGTACTGTCCTGTGCTTCAACCGCACAGTCCTCTTCTTCCCGTTAAAGAGGTCATTTGATGCCACCGTCGCAGTCGCCTGGTTGTCACAGTATATTGGTATCGCCGGTATCTGAGCCCCAACCACAAGAAGATCATACATGAGCTTCCGAAGCCATTCTGCTTCATCTGCTGCAGTTTCAACTGCATAGAATTCAGATTCCATGGAGGAACGAGAGAGTATAGTCTGCTTCTTCGACTTCCACGATATAGCAGCTCCACCCAAGGAAAAGACATATCCACCTGTGGATCTCTCGCTTTCCACCTCTGAACACCAGCTAGCATCACTGAAGCCTTCCACTACTGTCGGATACCCGTTGTAGTGCAGTGCATATGTCTGAGTCTTCTTGAGATATCTCATCACCCGCTTCACAGCTTTCCAATGCTCAACCCCTGGGTTGCTTGTGAACCGATCGACTCAGCATTTCTACGGCGAAAGCTATGTCAGGCCTTGTGGCAGTGGTAGCGTACATCAAACTTCCGATAACGCTGGAATACTCCAGCTGCCTGACGCTTTTCCTCGAGTTTGGCTTCAACTTTTGATCACCCTTGTATGGCATATTGATCCCTGGAAGTTCCTTATACCCATAGCGTGTGAGCATCTTCTCAATGTAGTGAGATTGTGATAGCGCTACTCCAGTGTCTGTCCGGATGATCTTTATGCCCAAGATAACATCTGCATCCCCCAAGTCCTTCATACTGAACTTGGTTGAGAGGAACTTCTTTGTCTCTGTGACACAGCCTATATCCGTACCTAGGATTAGCATGTCGTCCACGTACAGACAAACGATGACTCCTCTTCCATCAGCGAACTTTGTATAAACACATTTGTCCGTCTCGCTGACTCTGTAGCCGTTTGACCTAATAACTTTGTCAAACTTCTCATGCCATATTTTGGGAGCTTGCTTCAAACTATACAATGATTTCACCAACTTGCAGACTTTGTCTTCAAGACCTTTGACGACAAATCTATCTGGTTGTTGCATGTAAATCTTTTCGGTCAGCTCCCCATTCAGGTATGCTGTTTTAACATCCATCTGATGTATCACCAACTTATGTATAGCTGCTAGAGCGATTAACATTCTCATGGTGGTCATCCGAGCTACTAGAGCATACGTGTCAAAGTAGTCTATCCCCTGTTTCTGAGAAAATCCCTTGGCTACCAGCCTGGCCTTGAACTTGTCAATAGTTCCATCTGCCTTCATCTTCTTCTTGAAGATCCATTTACATCCGATGGGTTTTTCTCCTTCAGGTAGATCTACCAACACCCATGTGTTGTTGGAGGTGATAGAGTCAAACTCGTCATTCACTGCCTCCTTCCAGAAGATAGCATCTCTGGTCTTCATCGCCTCATCATAGGTAAGCGGATCTGCTTCCACATGATAGGTGACAAAGTCATCTCCAAAGTCTTTCGGTCTCCTCGCTCGCTTAGCTGACGGCTCTGCGAGTTCTGGTACAAGAGTTGTTTCATCAACAACAGCTTCTTCTTGGACTACTGGCCCATATGAGATTTCAGTCTCATTTGTACCTACATCATTTTTTTGAATGTCCGAAAGAACAATGTTTTTGCCTTTGGCAAACTTGTCTTCAAAGTATTCAGCATCACAAGATTCGATGATATGATTTGACTCAATATCAAGAAATCTTCGAGCATCACTCTTCTTGGCATACCCCAAGAAGATCGCCTTCGTAGTCCTTATCCCTAGCTTCTGGATCTTCAGATCTGGGAGCTTTACATACGCCAGACACCCCCACACTCGAATGACATTCAAGTTTGGTCTGACTTTGAACCAGAGTTCATGAGGAGTTACGTCCGAAGTTGCATACGGCACTCTATTTAGAATAAAAGTGGCCGTCAATGCAGCTTCTCCCCAGTAGCATTTAGGAAGACCCGCGGTTAGCGGCATTGAGTTCATCATTTCTGTCAACGTTCTGTTCTTCCTCTCCGCTACTCCGTTGGATTGAGAAGAATATGGAGCAGTAGTCTTGCATATGATTCCATGTTCTTTGCAGAACGATACGAATTCATGAGACCTATACTCCCACCTCGATCACTTCTTAACCTCTTGAGTTTTTGTCCAGTCTGCCGTTCAGCTTCGGCCCTGAACTCTCTGAACTTCTCGAAGGCTTCGTCTTTAGACTTGAGCAAGTAGACGAAAGCGTATTTTGAGAAGTCGTCGATGAAGGTTATGAAATACTTCATCCCGACCTTCGTGGAGAAATGTTTGAAGTCACAGATATCGGAGTGCACCAACTCCAGAAGATCTGTGCTTCGATTGACCCGATGAAAGGGTTTCCTTGTGATCTTCGTCTGAGCACACACTTCACACTTCTCCACCTTACCCCCACATTTGGAGATAAGTCCTAGACTAGACATTTTGTTAATTCTTTTACAATGAACATGTCCTAGTCTATTATGCCACAACTCAAGAGAATAATCAGAAAATGCAACTGCATTAATGTCTTCAAACTAGTTGACAAGCTGAATTTTAAACATTCCTTCGGTTTGATAAGCCTTCCCGAAGTATGTTCCTTTCTTGGACATCACCATCTGACCAGCATTGATGTCCATCCTCAAGCCTGTGTTGCAGAGCAGGCTCCTAGAGATCAGGTTCTCGACAATCGCCGGAACATGCTTCACACTTTGAAGCGTCAGAGTGTTCCCAGAAGTGAGTTTCAGTTCCACGGTCCCGATCCCCAGAACTTCAGCTTGGGCCTGGTTCGCCATAACAACCTTCTCAGATATCGGCTGGTACGTGACGAACCATTCCTTGCCAGAACAGACATGGCAAGTCGCACCAGTGTCTATCCACCAGTCAGAGTCAACCCCCGCAGTTGTGACCTGTCCGATCATAGCAACAATGTTAGAAACCAATGAAACCTTATTAGGCTCACCTTTCTCTGATTGTTTAGGCTTAGATCTGCATTCACTCTTGTAGTGGCCTTTCTTGCCACAATTGTAACAAGTCACGTGGGACTTAATCTTCTGTTGCTTGAAAGAAGGACCCTTCACTTTTAGATTAGTAAATTTCTTCTTTTTGGGATGAAAAGTCGCCTGCTTCCCCTTGGGATCTCTCGTCTGCACAAGCGAGTGTCCACCTTCTGTTGGGAACGCATCTCGTCCTCAACATGGATCTCTTGAAGTAGATCTTCCAAGCTAATGTCTAGCTTCTTTCTGTGCATCCTTGCATAGAAGGTACTCAATCCAGCAGAAAGTTTTGAGACGATCCCTCCGACGACAAACTTGTCGGGAAGGGGCATCTCTTCGTCTTCCTGTTTCTGACGCAGCTTCAGAAATTCTTTCACTTGTGGCAGCATGGACTTTTCGTCCTCAAAGAGCAATTTGTGATATTTTTCAACCACAAACATTTTGCTCCTGTTCTTGTCTTCTTCATACAGTTTTTCCACAGACTCCCATATGTCTCTGGCAAGTTCCTTCTTCGAGTAGGATTCTGCCAGGGAGTCCTCCAGAGCATTCAGGATGAGAAGCCTGCAGATGCTATTTTTCCTTCTCCACTTGGCCTGGAGTTTGGTAGCCGCGTTGATTGCGGCAGTAGATCCAGTGTCTGGAACAGAGGGTTCTTCCTCCAATAGAACATGATCAACGTCTTTTAGTTGAAGAGTTAGGTAAACATTTCTCTTTCAGACTTGATAGTGCTCTCCATCGAACTTTTCCAACTTGCAGAAGTCCGATTGGAGGAGCGAAGCATTAATGTTTTCCATCTACACGGATCTTGCTTTGAGATTGTTAGTCCCGGGGCCTATCAAAGATGGTAAAACAGATGCAACAAAGATGTACGAAGATACAAATACCAAATAACCCGATTACAATATGGAGGAGAAAAATAGAGAAGAGAAGATCTCTCGTTCTTCCTTGCAAACGTGTTGCAATTGGGACAGAACGAGTTACAATAATCTAGAGAGAGATGAGAAGAAGAACAATGCTGGGGTGTCAAAACACCGTTGCTCAAAGCAAGATTCGCCCCACACGATCTGCTTCCAGGAACCAGCAAGTTTGAAGAACTTGTGAAACGCTCGAAGTCACCTCTGTTCTGACTCCTCGGATGGACTTGCAATGGCGGCAGCAGCTCTCTCTCTCTTTCTCCTTTTCTGACTTATATTTTTCGTAGTAGCCACAAAGGAGGTCAGAAGAGAGTATTTATAGAGAGAGGGTGGAAACCCTAGCCGCCTCTTCAGTTATGGAAAGATTGAATTAAATCCCAAAAAGATAGCAACGAGATTAATTCAAATCCCACAAAGATAGGAACGAAATTAATTCAAATCCCACAAAGATAGGATCTGAATTAATCGCATTGATTCAGCCTTACCATAACTGACTTGTAATCTGCATAAGACCGCATGGCCGCATGACTGCTGACGTGCTAAGTGCAAAGTGCGCCAACAAAACGCCACATTACGCCTCATGAGCCCATGAGTAGCTCCAATTGAAAATTAATCCAAGAGAATGACAAAAGCATTAATGCTTAATCCTTGGAGCCTTATTCTTACCTCCTAGTAAAATCATCCACATGGTTCCCTCCTTAGGGTCACCACCTAGCATGTTGAGAGCAAGCACTCTCCATATAAAGAAAGCACCAACAATAGAACCGGACTTGTGTAAATAAGTGATCTTTTACATGCAAAGGCTATATTAGTCTTGGATGGTTTTTGTCTCATTCTATCCTAGAACTTTGCCGTAATCATTAATCGGGAATGCAAATACTAGTGTATTTATAGGTTGTATAGCCTGTGATGCTTATGAGAAACTCAACTCGTTGATATTTCAAAAGCGGGATGTGACAAATTCTAAGCGTCCGAGTCACTATGGAGATAATTTTGCAAGACACATCCAGTACAATCAACACCATTTCTTGTTGACAAGGAAAAATTGTCATTTTCATCACCGTGTTGCAAAACAAGGAAGAATGTTGTTTTGCTACTCTCTCTTTTTTTTTTTTTTTTTTTTAAACTCTTGTTCAATATAATCGATAAAACGACAAAATAATAAAAAATTTAGAAACAACAAACATGAACAAAAATATGACTCGCACGCTATTGTTGTTGATCCGTTGTCCTCTCAAGTGGAAAACATAGTCGCGCCACACAACATTTGTCGAGCCCCAAACGAACCACACACGTGTAAGTGAACATTCATCCATCCGATGGCCAACAGTTTGTCTCTTGTATTTGTCTTTCAAAATTAAATTCCGGACGGGACATGAGTGCAATCCAAAGTTTTGGTAATCTTTGTTGTTTTTCTAAGTACTCTTTCTTAATATCCTATGATTTTTGTGATCACATGATTTCATTAGTGGGTTATTTTAGTGGTGGTGTCCCTGTGGCCTTTGTTTCTAGTTTGATGGCTCCAACGAGCATTCATGGAAATGTTCAAATGGTCGGATATATAATTAATTGTCGGTTACGTGTGCTTATTAAAGTTAAACAGGTACATTAGGACTTCAACATCTTTTGTAGATTTTTTATTTTTTTTTCCCTGTCCATCTTATTGTCTTGTTCCATTTTCCAATCATAGCGAATCCAGATCTGTTGTCCGAAAAATTATGTTTACTCTCCTGTCCTCTATTTGTTTTTTGTTTTGTTTTTGTTTGATTTTTTTTAACTGATGGGCCCCACGAGGCAAATAGGGGGGAGGACAGGAAAGGGACAGAATTTTTCGGACAGCAGATCTGGACTCCAGCTTAGCTCTTCCACCGCTCATGCATTCCCATTATTCTAACACCTGATATTATTGACAAGCTAAAACTGATTGACTATATCAGTGTAATCGCACTGGGCCAGCCGGTTCAACCGGTTGATCTATGAACCGATAGTTTTTTTAGGTCGGATTGATATTGTTCCACTATTTAAAAACCGGTTGTAAACGAATAAATTTGTAAAAATCAATATCTAGAAGGGAAATAAATTGGTCCACCAAGTTAATTTAGTGGTTGAACGTTGAACCGGAATTTGACCAATTTAGTGTCTTCTTTGAGTCGATATCCGGTCTGATTTTTAAAACACTAGACTATATATATTGATAAAAAGTTAAATGATGTATACAAGTTGAATCATTTTTTATTCTAAGAACTACAATCTTTATTCTAGAAGGTTAAAAGTTGAATTATTTTTTACCAAACTCTTTCCATTCTTTTATACTAGGTACTAAAAAGATTATATTAAGACTATTATTGTCTAAATTTTGTTTCTTTTTAATACAATTTTTATTTAATTATAATCTTTCTACTGTACCATGGAATGAATTATACCTTGAGTAAAAAAATTTATAAGTTTGTCCCTACGCACTATTTTTTTTATAAGTTTGTCTAATGATTTCTACTTCAATTACCTTGTCATTTTTTTAGAGAGATAATATTATAATTCATGCCATGTTTTTTTCCGTGTTTGGTTAAAAAACAAGGAAAGCATTCAAGCAAAAGCATTAAATTTTTCTTTTCGTATTTGGTTGGTGCAAAAACGGGAAGAAAAAAAATAGGAATGTTCCAATAACATCCATACATCTAAAAATAAAAATAACATCACGAAAAGCCAAAAATTATAGATAAAATAGACAATAATACATTTAGGTATGGTCGTCCTAATTTTTTATTAATAAATGCTCAAAAAAGAAAAGTGAAACTTAATTTCATGGGTTCTGAGAGGAACCACATTCTCCCTATTTTTTTTGTCAAAAAAAATAGTTTCCAAGTTTATAAATACCAAACAAAAAAATAATTTTTTTTTTCGGATTTTTTAAATCCGTGAACCAAAAAAAAGACCTTAGAACAACTTAAATGCTCTTGTTATCCTAATAGTATCTCTATGAATCTTGCTTGTTTGGCCCAAATAAAAATACTTCACTACCAATGTCTATAGATCTTTAGAATGCATAAGAATGAGAATAACTAGCTAAGATATTTATCTTTAAAAAAATAGACAGGAAGAATAGACAAGATAGTCTATGACACCTCTCCCATTCTCGTTAACAATGAGTGGAACAACAATGAGTGGATTGTCAATCACCTACATTTGCATCTTGTTTGTTCCTTGGCTATAGTCCTATGGCCTTGGCGACATACGCAAAAAAGTGACATACAATAGGATTTATATTTACGCTGGCAGCTGGAGTCTTCCTGTTCAGTGTTTTAATAATCAGACCAGATATGGACCCAGTCAAGACACTGGACTGAATCAAATTGGATCGGAAAAAAACTATCGGTTCACATGTGAATCGGTTGAATCGTCCAACCAACATTAATAGGATCAAATTTAAGCAAATGATCCGATTATGAACTTTATATATATATATATATATATATATATATATATATATATATATATATATATATATATATATATATATATGGAAAATTCTACGATACATCCACCCATTTTGGATGTATCGATACATCCGAAATCTGAACCGTTGGATGTTAATCCAACGGTTCAGATTAAATTCAGATAAAATAATGCAGGAGACATCATTTAATGTTGTTTTTGACTTTTGACCTCTTGTTAACTTGCTATAGCAGGTCATTCTTCAATGCAATTTTTCAATGAACACCCTAAATTAACTCGTATTTACTTTCTCTTTCGTCCAGGTAATTTAATATTTTGTGCAACTACGTATATAAAACAATAATTGTGTGTCGGCCGGAAAGGAAGGACACAGTGTGTCCAGGTCTGTAGGCTATGTAGACGACGACACCACCGCCGCTGGCGATCTAGATGGTGACACCGACGACGAAATGGTACATTTAGGACGGAGAATGGTACATTTAGGAAGCCGATAAAAGCTCGTTTTCTCAAATCTCTTCTTTGTGTAAATTAAATCCAAGGATGACACAATCCCTAAGGACACAGTGTGTCCAAGTCTGTAGGCGATGTAGACGACACCACCGCTGCTGACGATCTAGATGAGAACACCGACGACGAATGGTACATTTAGAACGGAGAATGGTACATTTAGGACGGAGAATGGTACATTTAGGACGGAGAATGGTACATTTAGGAAGCCGATAAAAGCTCGTTCTCTCAAATCTCTTCTTTGTGTAAATTAAATCCAAGGATGACACAATCCCTAAGGACACAGTGTGTCCAGGTCTGTAGGCGATATAGACGACACCACCGCTGCTGGCGATCTAGATGAGGACACCGACGACGAATGGTACATTTAGGACGGAGAATGGTACATTTAGGACGGAGAATGGTACATTTAGGAAGCCGACAAAAGCTCGTTCTCTCAAATCTCTTCTTTATGTAAATTAAATCCAAGGACACAATCCCTAATTTTAGTTATTGCTTAGCATAGTCTGCTTAGTTGTTGTAAAATTGTGGTATTGCTTCTGTGACACTTTCATCTTTAATCTCATGTTTTTTACGAATATGTATTCTGTTTGATTTTGATTTAGTAATCTTTTCGTAATTAATTTTTTTGTTTCATCTAACAATTTAAAATTTTTGTTATAAAGCTACAGGCCATGGTGGTGGTGGTGGAAGGAGAAACGGAGATGAAGAAGGAAAGAAGAAGTTCCGGTTCGCGACGGACTTCGTCGAGTTCCTCAATCAAGCGAAATTAAACCTCTTATAGAGTTCCTTAATTAAATTTGATCATGATAACCTTTTGTATTTTTCAAACGGCTAGTAGAATCTTCCTCGAGCCCTCCTCAATCAACGGCTAGTAGATTCTTCCTCGAGCCCTCCTCAATCAAACGGCTAGTAGATTGTTTGCTAGTCTCAAAATTTATTTGTCTTTCCATCTTCCTCACTTTTTGTACTTCTCTCTTACTATATATACAATAGTTTTCTTGTTTCATAGTACTATTATTCATTCTGAAATACATAGAATAGTTTTCTGAAATATAATAGTTTTCTTGTTCTCAAGATGTCTACTCGTGTGGTGGGAAATGTAGAAGACGTAGAATATTGGTTGCCAGCTCCAAATGAAACCTTCATTCTACGTATGTTGCGCAAGATTGAAGAACATCTGTCGACGATTTCAGCTTATGTTGTAAAGATCAATTCTAAGCTTAGTTCATTAGAAATTGAACAAATGAATTTATCTCGGCGTTTTGAGAAGATTGAAGAATCTTCAACTTTGAAGAAGGCATCTTCATCTGGAGCATTTAATAATGTGAAGGTGGTTTTCGTTGAATCTTCTTCCGATGAGGAGGACGTGGAGCTACAGTCTCGTAGTAAACCATTGGACCGAATTATCGCATTGTCCCCTACAGAAGAAACTGACATTAGCAGTTCTTCTAAAAGAATGCGTGGAAATTTACATCCGGTCACACCATTAAAAAGTTTAACAAGGGGTTCAACCTCGAAGCCTAGCAATTGTACTAGTGGTTCTTCGAGTTATTACGACTATATTTTTGCCGATGATAGACCTGACGAGTAAGTAATATGAGTTTTGATTTAATTCTAACAGTTTTTTTCTCCTAATTTATTCGTTTCTTTTCTTAGAGAAATAATATCATCTTGCAACAAAAACTATGTGTCTCGGTTTGAGATGAAGACCTTAGCTCCTTTAACGAAAATTAGCAATGGGGTATGTATAGAGAGTATATTTCTTCTTAGATGCCATCTATGTTTACTTCGATTCCATCGCTTACATTTTTAATGATTTATTCAGATTGTAGGCATTGCCTCTGCTCTTCTCACCGCGGAGGAACGGAAAAGAACCTCCAATAAAGCTAATGTATGGTTTTTACCAATAAAGATATCGGTGAGTGAGCATTTTATTCTTCAATGCATATGCATTAACAATTTTCTCGTTTGTTTGTCCTTCGTAATGTATTAGTTGATGTGTATGTAGAAAGAAACGTTACCTCCATCCGACAAAAAGCTTCATCAAATATGGAAGAAGTACAAATATTTTCAGGATTACATGGGATCTTTAAGCACTTGTAACGAGGTATTAATGTATTTCTGTTTAAATATTAATCCTAATTTTCTGAAAATTTACTAATTTGTTTTACCTAATTAATCCTGATTCAGATATACATACCCATTCATTTGGACGGACACTATACTCTTGCAAAAGTTCTGGTTAAAAAAAGGACTGTTGAAATTTGGGACTCACTTGCATCTACAGATGATCCGATTCAAAAAAAACAGTCATAAAAGAAATAGTAAGCTCATATTCATCAATTTTTATGAATTGGGTACAAGATACGCGGTATACTAATACATATTGTATTCTGGTAATTGTAGCTTTCAAATTTGGATCTCTTTCTCGAAGAAGAGATTTTGAAGTTGAGAGATGCTAGGTTCAGCTTATCTACTTTTGCAATAAAACGTCCTTCTTATGTTTCCCGCCAAGGCAATTCTGTTGATTGTGGGATTTTTGTAATTGCATTCATGAAAGACCGATGTACTCTAGACTACCGTTCTCTCGATGTAAGTCTGAAAATATGTCGTCAAAAACTTACACTTTTTAGAGCAATATTTTTGATGTTATGTTTGTTATATGCAGTTTGTTGCGGGAATGGAAAGACGCAAAGCTGCTGAATGGATTACAACTTCAGAGCACAATGAAGAGCTAAAGAAGTCCAATCTGAAATGATTGAATATGGAAGACGATGATTTTTTTTCTTCTTCTTTTATATCTAATGTATGTAAACCCCTAATGTATTATGTTCATTTGTTTTGTTGAGTTGTAATGACATTTTTGCCAAACAGCTTCGATTCTTTTTGATTAAGCAGAATCATTTTTGCCCTTCAAATTAATATAATTAAGCAGAAAGGAGTCTTTTGCCCTTCCATCGAATGACATTTTTGTCCTTCTAATTAATTCAAAACACCCCTGAACCCTTTTATTACAAAAAAAAGAAAACCGTTTCGATTCTTTCTCTTCTTCCATACTCCACTCTGTACTCAAACCTAGGTCATTCTCCTCCAAAATCTTCAAACCTTCCTCCAATTCGCAATCTTCACACCATGTCGGCATCAGCGGCAGAATTATCACCGGCAGCATCACCAATTAGAGAAGATGCACCAGTTACAGAAAATCCAAAAGCGATAGACGGAGAACAACCGAAACCCTATTCTAAGAAAGTTCAGTAAAAGAAAAAGGAAAAAGTTGCTAAACAAAAAGAAGTGCAAGAAGAAGTGCAAACAGAAGGTATTACTTTGATTTTATGTTCGCAAATTATGTATATATTACAAGAAAAATGACATTCTCCATCAGAAAACGCATTTGAATGTTAAATTCTATTCGCCGTTTAATTTGGAATGGAGAATGGAATTCCCCGTCTAACTTGAAACGGAGAATAACATTCCCAGTATTAAAACACATTAGAATGTTCATTCTCCGTTTTATTTTAAACGGAGAATGACACTCTCCGTGTCATTTGAAACGGAGATTGACATTCTCCGTGTTAGTTTACACGGAGAATGCCGTTCCCAGGGTTAAAACCCATAAGAATGGCCATTCTTCGACCTAATTTTTTTTTTTTTTGTAGAAAAAAATCTGTCAGGAATAAGGATTCAAGACTTTTCCGTTCTACCTTCAAGCCAATGCTAAATCTTATGAAGGAGATCAATCAAGATGTTGGCCGTTTACCTGAGCCAGTTATTGGTTCCTTGAAGAATACCGGTTTCTGGAATTTTGTCGAGATTTTCTACCAAAACAGAGTCCACGTCTCCGAATTGGCCAAGGTAACGGAAGGGCTTGAGAATTTAATTGCAAGTTACACAGAAGAAGAAGATGGCTTCGGGTGCTTTGAATTGAGCACCACTGTTAAAATTGTGCCAAGCGTCGACGATATGACAGTCATATTCGGTCTACCGCTGAATGAAGAAAGCGATGATGATGTTTCTTACAGAAGATTGATAAAGGAAAAACAACAGCAGCCCACACCACCAGCATCATTGAGCCTGTGTAGAGATCACTTCACAAGATTGCTGGCTAATACTAAGGACAAACACTCAGAAGTCACGAATAAGGAAGTGAGAGACAAGTTCTTTGAATAGTTACGACGGCTTCGTGGCGGAGATAACACGGTTAATCCAGATGATTTGGCCAAGCTAATAATCTTCCACTTGTGCCAAACAGTATTCTTCACAAAGTCTGGCGGTTCAAATTTACCTTACAGATTCTTGGCCTTGGTAGACAGTGTGGACGTCATCAACAGTATATGCTGGCCAAGGTTAATCCTGACATATGTAATGGATAGCATAAAGAGGAGTAGAAGCAAAACTGAACAGGGGGATTACTCAATGGATTTCCACAAATTAGAAGGTTGCACAATATACTTCCTCTATTGGTTTGCAGAACATAGTAAATTTGTGGAAAGGAAGTTCGCCCCAATTCCTGATTACCCAAGATTTTTTTACATGAAATGGGTACGAAATCTCAAACTTCCTCAAGGCCGAATATCACAACAAAATGAGATCGAAAATGATATTGGAAGATCTGGTTATACCTGTTGGGAAAGAAGAAGGGCACAAAGAAGATGAGCCACCTACAGAAAAAGTTGAAAAAGAGGGAGAGGAAGAACACCAAGAAGCAGGTGAGGATAATTTTGATGAACAACGGATACCACAGCATCATAAAATGGACGCTGTGATGGACGACTCAGCAAAGGAATTTGAGTTTTTGAGAAGACATCATTCTGATATTCTTGCGCAGAATGAAGAACTCAAAGAAAAGTTAAAAGAGATGGAGGCACAAGGAGCGCAGTTACGTGCAGCCAACCTTGAGAATGTCATACTGAAAGAAAAGCTGAAAGAGCTCGAGGCAGAAGAAACGCAACAACGTGCAGTCAACTTTGTGATGGAGGGCTCTGTGCATGAACTGGAGGATTTGAGAAGACATCATTCTGATATTCTTGCGCAGAATGAAGAACTCAAAGAAAAGTTAAAAGAGATGGAGGCACAAGGAGCGCAGTTACGTGCAGCCAACCTTGAGAATGTCATACTCAAAGAAAAGTTGAAAGAGCTCGAGGCAGAAGAAGCGTAACAACGTGCAGTCAACATTGTGATGGAGAGCTCTGTGCATGAACTGGAGGATTTGAGAAAGCAGAATTCTGTTCTTGTTGCAGATGTACATGCACAAGGTAAAATCTTTTCTATTTCAAATTTCTTATTTGTAATTTTCCAGGAGAATGGCTATTCTCCGTGGATTATAACACGGAGAATGGCATTCTCCGTGTTATTTGAAACGGATAATTGATATTCTCTATCATTTCGATACTGGGAAGGTTATTCTTCGTGTAATTCCAAACGGTGAATGCTATTCTCCGTATTATATTACACGGAGAATGTTATTCTCCGTGTTAGATTCATATCATACATTTCATTGTTGTTTGTTTTATTTTCAGTACGAACAACCGAGCAACTCAGAGAAACAAATAAAAGGCTCGTTGAGGAGAAAAGGGAGCTTCAAAATAAAGTTGAATCGTTCAATATTGAAGCCACTGAAAAGGATGGGAAAATCGTTAATCTCGAAGCCATGGTTGTAGCATTGCAGCATCAGGAGATTGAATCAGCTGTTGAACTTGCTGCCCCCAAAAGAAGCCAAAAGAAGAGGAGGATCGGAGGGAAAGAGGTTAAGAAAACCATCAGCGCCATTAGCCGTTAAAGATGTTACTCCCTTGGAAAAGAATACAGTTAGAGAGGCTAATAAAAAGCGAAAGATTAATGCCGCTCCAAAATCCGGAAATTATGCCAAAATGGGTAAATTAAAGAGGAACCGTGTCATACTAAGGGAATGCGATGAACTCTTACTTTGGAAAGATGCGGATGAAGAGCTGAAGAAGCAATACATCGACATCGTAATTCCCAAAAAGAAGTGTCCAAAGTATGTATTCTGAACTCTTTTTTCTTTTGTTTCTTCTAGACTTTTTTTTATAATTATGTAATGAGAATCTATCTCTATTAATTTAATCTAAACTAAATTTATGTGCAGTGATATTGTATACTTATTTTCGCCGAAAGAGGGTGAAAATGGTGTTTCAGTCGAGCTGTCGGCAATAGACCTGCAAGACATACTCAACTATGACGACATGGAGGCTGGCATACTGAACCTAATAATAAGGAAGCTGAGAGAAATCCAAGGCATTAATAGAAAATGGGCCCCGTCTAGTTCAAAGGACGTGCCATTGATCCAGAAGCAAAAGCCGGCGCCCCAATCATATAAGTGGTCTGCATTCATGATGGCCCACACATTGGTAAGAATTCAAACAAAAAAAATCCATATTCATGTGTACACCGGTGAAAAATGACATAATTAAATTACTCATGATATTGTGTTTTATTTTTGGGAAACAGACCATCGTTGAACGTGCCAATGAACAAGACGCAAAAGCCGGCGCCCTTCAAGACATCCAAACAGATGTAGTAGACTTCGTCATGGGTTTGGAGGACGACATAGAGTTGCTATTCATCCCACTCTTTAATTCATCCATGAGACGCTATACTCTACTCACATTCAACTTTATCTCCTACGATTGGACACACTACAACTCCTTGAGGCAAACCACGTACGAAAAGTTGAAGGTGGATGCAGAATTAATGAAGAACACCTTAGAGCCTATCGTCAAGAGAAAAGTTGATATGATGAGGGAGAGATGCCCGACGAAGATGGAGAATGAGTGCAAAGTGCTGAATTGTTCTCCAAATTGCCCACAACAACGGGCACCCAACTGCCTCTTGTACACGGCGTATTATATGAATATGTTGACGACTACTCCCTCCGAAATACCGGGAGAAAATGATGATGAAACTCACCAGAAGATTACAATGATGAGGTTGGTATGGGCTAAGAAGTTGCTTTCAAGCAAATATGTAATACGAAACAAGCAATGACATTGTAAAACAACAATGTAATTATGTAATTGGGCAAGGAACTTCTGTCTTTTATAAGCTCTGCTTTTATAATAAAATCATTTTTGAATTACATTTACATTGTCAAAACCACGAAAAGTTTAACTTTTATTTAC
This sequence comes from Iris pallida, assembly GCA_029216955.1. Taxonomy (NCBI): domain Eukaryota; kingdom Viridiplantae; phylum Streptophyta; class Magnoliopsida; order Asparagales; family Iridaceae; genus Iris; species Iris pallida. The sequence continues at coordinate 5,800,276 of JANAVB010033020.1, read as the reverse complement.
ATATGAAAGTCTGAACTACTACATAAAATCCTACAACCACGAAAAAGTTGAATAAGACGGAGAATTCCATTCTCCGTGTCATTTGAAGTGAACCAACAGGAAAGAGTCTTGCCAAGACGGGGGATCGGTAGAGTCCAATGAATCTGCCCCTTCGGATTATATTCTCCGTTTTATTTGGAACGGAGAATGGCATTCTCCATTTACTTGAAACAGAGAATATCTTTCCCGTTTAAATTAAATCGTTTGAGGATTATATTCACCGTTTATTTTGGAACGGATAATAACATTCTCCGTCTGTCTTGAAACGGAGAATAACATTCCCAGTGGTAAAACACATTAAAATGTTCATTCTCCGTTTTTATTTAAACGGAGAATGACGTTCTCCGTGTCTTTTGAAACGGAGAATGTTATTCTCCTTTTAGTTTGAAAAGGAGAATGTTATTCTCCTTAGATGAGCTTGATAAGAATATGACGAGGTTGGTATGGGCTAAGAAGACTACAATGATGAGGTTGGTATGGGCTAAGAATTTGCTTTCAAGAGAATATGTAACACCACCAACCTAGCAATAACATTGTAAAGCAATAACGTAATTATGTAATGGGCAAGAAACTTCTGTCTTTTATAATGTCTGCTCTGCTCTGTCTTTTATAATAAAATCATTTTTGAGTTATATTTACATTGTGAAAACCACGAAAAGTTTGACTTTTATTTACATATGAAAGTCTGAACTACTACATAAAATCCTACTATCAAGAAAAAAGTTGAATGTGAGCTGCGTGCGGGCATCACAGAGCAATGGAACTCCTTGAGGCAAAAGAATTCCTTGAGGCAAATCACTTCATCGTGGATCGTTAGAGCAATGGAACTCCCTGAATAAAGGAACTCCGTACATAGTCAGAGCAATAGAACTCCATGAACAAAGGAACTCCGTGCATAGTCAGAGCGAATCAAAGTGCGAGCGCTTCGACAGAGTGTGGGTTGGCAATCAACCCAAACCCTGCGGCTCTTCCAGTAACCAACAGGAAAGAGTCTTGCCAAGGTGGGAGATCGGTAGAGTGCATCTCCAGAATGAAGAAGGATGCCTTTGCAAGGTGCTCTGCCTCAAGGAATTCCTTTGCAAGGTCCTTTGCTCTCAAGGAATTCCTTTGCTTCTGTTCCTGTGCCTCAAGGAATTCATCTTGCTCTTGCTCTGACGATGCACGATGAAGTGATTTGCCTCAAGGAGTCATCCAAAGGTTTCTATGCTTTGACAAAACACGATGAAGTGATTTGCCTCAAGGAATTCCTTTGCCTCAAGGAGTTCCATTGCTCTGACGATGCACAATGAAGTGAATTCAGTTCATCGTACATCGTCAGAGCAATGGAACTCCTTAAGGCAAAGGAATTTTTTGAGCCAAATCACTTCATCGTGCATCATCAGAGCATAGAAACCGTTGGATGACACCTTGAGGCAAATCACTTCATCGTACATCGTCCGAGCAAAGGAACTCACTGAGGAAAAGGAATTCCTTGAGGCAGAGCACCGTGCAAAGGCATCCTACTTCATCCTGGAGATGCACTCTACCGATCCCCCACCTTGGCAAGACTCTTTTCTTGAGGCAAAGGACCTGCAAAGAAATTCACTTCATATTGCATTCTTCCGAGCAATGAAACGCCCTGAGGAAAAGGAATTCCTTGAGGTATATCACTTCGTCGTGCATCGTCGGACTAATGGAACACGTCGAACAAAGGAACTCCTTGCGGCGAAGGAACATCGTGCATAGTCCGAACGAATCAACGTACGGGCGCTTCGACAGAGCGTGGAACGATAATAAATCCAAACCCAGGCACATCTCAGTCTTCTGAAGGACTTCACCACCGTGCATCGTCGGACCAATGGAACACGTCGAACAAAAGAACTCCTTGCGGCAAAAGAACACCGTGCATAGTCCGAGCGAATCAACGTGCGGGCGCTTCGACAGAGCGTGGATTGGCAATAAATCCAAACCCAGGCACATCTCAATCTTCTGAAGGACTTCACCACCAAAGCTTCTTCGAACGAGGAGATCGACAACCAAGCGGAAAGCGTCTTGCCAAGGCGGGGGATCGGTAGAGTCCATCTCCACAAGAAAAGCTAAGTGAGATGAGAACAATCTCTCCCTACACTACTGCCATTTATAGGCATGGAACAACTCGGACTCATGCACCAAGTGGCAGCCACTTCGAATTCAATTCAATTAATTTTCAGCCATACCAATACATCTGCCCCTTCTCAAGTAAAGCTAAGTAAGACTAGAACAAACTCTCCCAACTACTGCCATTTATATGCCATTAATACCAATGAATCTGCACCTTCGAATTCTGCCAACTTTGATGAGGGTTTCAATGAGAGAAACTTTGATACAGTAGGGGGTATCAAAGTTTTGATACCCCCTATGTATGACATGTGGGCCATCTCAAAATTTATGTGTATATATATATGTTTACACGTTTTACAAAGCAGGAGGGGCCCACATGTCATACATAGGGGGTATCAAAACTTTGATACCCCTACTGTATTAAAGTTTTTTTCCTCAATTTTACTTAACTTTTAAATGAGAGAAACTTTGATACAGTAGGGGGTATCAAAGTTTTGATACCCCCTATGTATGACATGTGAGCTCTCTCAAAATTTATGTGTATATATATATGTGTACACATTTTATAAAGCAGGAAGGGCCCACATGTCATACATAGGGGGTATCAAAACTTTGATACCCCCTACTGTATCAAAGTTTTTTCCCTTTTAAATGGGCCCCATACATAACTTACAAAAAAAGTATAAATAAAACAAAATTTTGTTATAGTCAAGATTTGAACCAATGACCTCTTAAATACAAGTCTAGCATTGTAACCACGACACCACAATAGCATTCTTCGTGTTTTATTAAACGGAGAATAGCATTCTCCGTTTTGAATTACACGGAGAATAGCATTCCCAGTGTTAAAAACACATTAGAATGTTCATTCTCCGTTTTAATTTGAAACGGAGAATGTTATTCTCCGTTTTATTTGTAACGGAGAATTATATTCTCTGTTTTGAACTGCACGGAGAATGTTGTTCCCAGTATTAAAATGATTGAGGATTCTATTTGCCGTTTAATTTGGAACGGAGAACTGCATTCTCCGTTTAATTTGAAACGGAGAATAAGATTTCCAGTGTTAAAAACACATTAGAATGTTCATTCTCCGTTTTAATTTGAAATGGAGAATGATATTCTCCGTGTCATTTGAAAGGAGAATGATATTCTCCGTTTTGAACTGCACGGAGAACATATTTTCTCCATTTTTGATATTCTCCGTTTTGAACTTAGAATTTGATATTCTCCATTTTTATCTAATTGTCTTCTCAAACTTTTGCATTGGAGAACATATTTTTATCTAATTGTCTCGTGTGAATGACATCTTGCCATATAAGAAAGACATTGTCTCAAGTCAACGACGTTTCATTTTTTCCATTTGCTCTTTGTCGCTATTTCGCTTTCGTACTTTACAATTACGAAAATCGTGACCCGATTTTTTATAAACTCTACAAGTTCTAGGCTTCGGGATAGGCTAACTTTCTGTAGGCTGGCTTGATTTTTCTTGAGAAGGCCTTCCTTTTGTTGCTACCGGATTTGGCTCTTTTAAAGCTTCATGCACTCCATGAACTGTATCAGCTACCATTTGTTCTTCTTCAGCAATATCGGTCACCATTTCTTTCAACTCCATCAGAACAGACGACATCAACTCCGTTCCCCTCTCTTGAATTTTGTTTGATTTTTTACAATAGTATGTAAACATATTAACTTGTTCATTAATACCACAATACCTTCTGTTCTCAATATTGTCTGGGTGGATGAATCTTCTTTCTAAGTCAGGTCCGGAGAGATAACTCTCTTTACAATCCTTGTGCCAACGAGATTTTATCAAGTTCTTTGGAATATCTCCAATTTGCAATCTCTTCATTGCTGAAAAAAAATATGCCTACAAGGAATCCCCTTGGTCTCCATCCATAAGCATTCACAATTTATGATGTTGTCGGTCGGATCAAATGTAACCTTCCGGTTGACACTGTTTGGTGACATATACTTTTGGACAGTGCAAACTTCTGCCTCTCTTATGATGTGATGATGGAGAACAGTATATGCATCAGAACGTGTGATTTCCTTCCTTACCTCTATAAACACCGTTTTAGTGTAAATTGCGACAAATTTATCTTCTATTACGGCCATGCTAATTTGATTCACAACTGGTGTTGAGAGTTTATCAGTGACATGCTTACTCATCTGGCAGTAACGTAAGGCCGCCAAACCGTAGTCACAATTTTGAAGGGCTTTCCATAGTGGCAGCTTCTCATTCAAAAACCTTTTCAGAAATGTGTTCATAGATTCACATCTATTTGTTGCAGTAGAACCGCCAAAATAATTTCCACGTAGAAATGTGTCCGTCCATCGCTGCCTCATTCTGTACAATGCAGTGGTCCACTCATTGTTCTCTACATTATAATCTGTTAGCATCTGCTGCCAACGGTTTTCAAATTCTTCGACTGAATAGTACATGTTTAGAAAACATGGACAGTAAATAAAGTTGTGATATTGTAACACCAACATACTTCAAAGTAAAGTAGCAAGAGTGCGATGTACCTTTTAATCAGAAGACTCTGTTTATTGTGAAAACTCTCTCGGTGTACATGTCTGGTAGCATTGTTTAGGATATGCCATGAGCACGTTCGATGAACTACGCTGGTCATTAAATCCTCAATTGCTTTATTCATGGATCTGCAACCATCCGTGAGAACTGTCACTGGTAATTTGCTATTCATACACTCTAGAAATTTTTCTAGAACCCAATAATATGTCTCTGTAGTCTCATTATGGATCATTGCAAACCCAAACACACAAGTCATCGCATGATTGTTTGTACCCACTAGAACCACCAACGATATTTGACTTCTATTTGTTTTATATGTAGAATCGAATGCTAGTGAATCTCCAAATAATTCGTAATCGAATCGACATGCACCGTCAGCCCAAAAGAGATGGGTCAATCTGGAATCTTCGTCTACCTTGTACGCGTAGAAGAAATCTGGGTCACTGCCCTTCTTAGATTGAAGAAATATAAGTGTTGTCGTAGCATCAACATCGTCTAGTGCTCTACTATCTTGAGCTAGAGCGTTGTATAAATCCTTTCTCGTCCATCCAACCTTATCCCAGCCACCTTTCTTCTGGACAATTAAATTCCATATCTGTCCAGTCCCCATCCCTGATTGCTTCATAAGCTTAATTTCTTCCAACTCTGCGGGTGATATCGTACGATGGTATCTCAAAAAAACTGTTTCATAATCATTCGCCAGGATATGGTTGTGATGTACATGAATTTTTTTGACGAACCACATCTTTGTTTTATCGTTGTACCCAATACGAAAAATTGCTTTACAACCACTTCTGCTTTCACTTCTTGGCTCACGAACCCTGTTAGGAGCTTCCTTGTATTTCTTGTGTCTGAATCCCACATTCGAACAACACCAACTACGGACCATCACCATCCCAGATTTGTTTTTCTTTACCTCGTTCTTTCTAATACTGAAACCATATGCTTTTGAATATATCCGGTAGAATGTCTCTGCTTCTTCAATAGAGTTGAACTGTAGGCCAACAATATCTTCTTCTAAGAGATGTTTTGGATCTTTGTTAATGTTGGCAGACTGCAATATTTTTTTCATCGTCGCTGCATCGAAATCCAATGAAGATTCACCGTCGTCCCTAAGAACAGAATAAAACAAAATAAATATGAGAAATAAATATAAAAATATAATGCATTTCTTAAATCCATTAGAAAGGGTGATGCGAAATAACATTTCGTTGTTTGCGTTGATGTCGTCGTCGTCGTTATGATGCATTCTTCCATTGTTTTCTTCATCTTGTTCTTTACTGTCTCCTAAGTTAACATCTTCCAAACTTTGCTCATCATCCAAATCATCTGACAGTCCTCTTGAAAGGAAGCTTTTTTCATCGATTAAATCTTCCACACGACGATCAGTTTCTCCATGTGACGTCGACATTGAAGAAAATAGAGTGTGTTAGAAACCAGCAGAAGAAACGAAGGACAAGAAACAATACAAGAAGAAAGAGTAATGCTATATTCGTACCTCCAAATTGTCCCTCTAATATATAGCCCTCCCATCTGATGTGGCATGTTAAATAATAGTGTGTGTCATCTGACATGACTGATGACATGACAAATTTTAATCCAAAAAGTTAACTACCCAATTTTCTCCATAATAATTTAACGTTAATATCAATGTTAATTTAATGTTAATATTAATTTATGTTAATATTAATGTTAATATTAATATTAATATTATTGTTAATGTTAACGATAATATTAATATTAATGTTAATGTTAATGTTAATGTTAATGTTAACATTAACTTTAATGTTAATTTTTATTTTTAGTTTTATTTTTAAAAAAATTGCCACGTCAGCTGCCAGATCAACATATCACGTCAGCTGCCACGTAAGGATGAACAGTTTGAAAGTGTAATTTGGAGGTACAAAAAGCATTATTCAGGAAGAAACAACTTCCAGCAAGGCAACAACACAACCTTTTCGTCTTCCTTGTAACTCCGCCACGTGGCCCTCTTTTTGATGGCTCATGAAAAATCTTGAATGATTCTAGGAGCAAGCATAATTTTAAGGAAACAACTTCCAACAACACAACTTTTTCGTCTTCTGGGTACATGTATTATTAAATTGTGTAGCTAATAACGCATGAGGAAGCATGCAACGTCATTCTCCACGTAGCCCTCTTCTGTAGGATAACGCATGCAGCAGCATTTAATGCTACGAAACCCTATTGTCTTGTTATGTGTTGTGTATCCTATGTGGCATGAGGCAGAAGAAAATATCTTGCATAGGCGGCTATATTCACAAATGACAATAAGTTTAAAAAGTCATCTCCAATGCAAAAAAAGGTATTGAGAATACAATACAAAGTAATTTTTTACAACTTCCAAGACAACTTTTACTCTTCCAATAATATGGTATCAGTGTTTATTATTAAATTGTGTAGGATAACGCATGCAGAGCATTTAATGCTACGGGATCTGTTGTGTAAGGAACACAACCTGTGAGAGAGAACCCGAGAGAGAGAAAAAAAGAGAGTGTGGAAGATGCTATAAAGAGGAAGGATCGAGCTCGACTAGATTTTAAACTTAAAATTTAATTTTTGGTTATCATTACTAATAACTAGTTCGCACGTACGAGTTTAGACGAACACTAACCGAGCCCCGAGCAACGTGACATCAGCTAGCTAGGTTTCTAATACCGTGGCATTCCTGTTAATTTAAAATTTACAATATTATTGAAACTAATATTAATACTAAAATTTAAAATAGTTTTTGATTTAACATTTACTTCAAACTAGTTAAAGTTAAAATTGCATTCTTTTTTATTTAAAATGTAATTGGAACTACAATTAATATTAACATTCCTTGTCCCGTAGTTTAAGTCGTATTTCACTGCTTCTTGCTTAAGTCTATGCACCCAAAGAACTTGATTGTTCAAGTCGAACGCGTGCACAGCACGTTCCCTCGATGCAAGTCTTGACGTAGCCCTTGCTTGTCAAGTCGTTGCACGAACACATTAGAAAAGAGTTTTGTTGGGATATCGAAGTATAGCAAGCACCGTCCCGTGTCACGTGCATTTGTTAAGCAGTGAAAGGGTGTGAATGCCACTGGCAATGTCAAGCCATCACGGACTATAGCTGGGTTAGACGACGACCCTTTTGCGGCGGGCCGAATCGGTCCCTTGGCCTAGGAATGGATTGGTTGAAGGAGCAATACACAATAATAGACTGCCATATTGGCAGGATTATTTTTGGTATTCCCGGTGAGGCAGAGTTTTCATTTTCCGGTGAGGCAGAGTTTTCACCATCGACTTGATTCCAGGGACGGTACCAGGATCGGAGAGAGTCTACAAGATGGCACCTTCAAAGTTGGAAATCTTGTACAAGATGATTGAAGAACTCAGAACCAAAGGATTCATTCGTGCTAGTGGATCGCCTTGGGGAGCACCGATGCTTCTTGTGAAGAAGAAGGATGGTACGTCAAGATTATGTGTTGATTATCGTACATTGATGACTTATTTGATCAGCTCAAGGGAGCGGCTGTATTCTCGAATATTGACTTGCGGTCATGAGGGTACCATCAGATCAGAGTCAGAGAGCAAGTCATCCCGAAGATATCATTCAGATCGAGGTATGGACATTGGGATTTTCTTGTTATGCCATTTGGAGCGACCAGTGTGCCAGCCGTATTCATGGACCCATGAATCGTATCTTTATGCACTATTTGGATCAGTTCATGATAGTGTTCATAGATGACATCTTGGTCTATAGTTGTAGTGCCCCGTTCCTACATCATGCCCCGTACTGCGTCCACGGGGTACGCGAGAAAGGAACACTGTCGCTATCGATTCGGTCGGGACCGATAGGTCAGGATCGATTGACTCGATCGAACGGGAACGGTTGAATTAAGATCCATTCTCTCGCCTGAAGTAAACTCAAGGTGAGTGGCTGACCCTTCTCTTCTCTACCCCCTTCTTAGGTAAATCGATAATGTTGTTGCGAATGAAAGGATAAATGCAAGGGCACAAACATGGGAAAGGGATTGAGTTTTCAAAGATAATGTAGGCTATGTCTTAATAACTAAAAGGAAAATATGTCTTCGCACGGTTATGGACAACTTGTCGACAAGGCGGTAGCTTCCTCGAGCAACAACCCGGGGCCACGGGACCGTTTCGGCCTAGGAGGAAACAGGGTATAGTCGTGCATAAGGTTTCAACACATGTTAAGCGAGGACTTGCATCGGAGCTAGCTACTTGCGTTGAAAGGACCCCGATTAACAAAGCTATACGTCCAGGATGGCTTGTGATGCCAGTGACGTCGAAGAGGGACGAGGCGAAGGAGGTCAGCCACTCGTCTTAGACTTGCTTCAAGCAAGCGACTGGTTGGCTGCGCTGACGTCGCCTACGCGATCACCTGCAACCCGCTGAATATGGGACTTGGTTCTAGAGAAGCCATTCCATAACGTGGAATGGATCTTAATTCAACCGTTCCCGTTCGATCGACCCGGCCGATTTCGACCTATCGGTCCCAACCGAATCGGTAGCGACATTGTTCCTTTCTCGCGCACCCTGTCACGACCTGCACCCGGAGTAAGGGCATGAGTACGTGACAGCGTCCCAGCCTACACCACAGAAATGACATAGAACGATGTCTAGTTCTACTATCTAACAACAGTTATAATATCAAAACCTGTCGAGAACGGTCAACTCCGAATGGAGGACAAGCAATGACAATATAATATACTCAATAAGCTATGATATTGTTGCGACCGTCCAGTATTGGTATTTATGTATGGTATTTATGGTGCACATCATCTTAATTCAACCGAGTAGTTCAAAGGAGGGAATTATGTATGGTATTTATGGTGCACATCATTAGGTCGGGTTGCGATCGTCCAGTGTTGTGATAAGCTATGATATCAGTAAGTTTGGGATCTTTCGAATATTGGGCTAGCAACCCGTATCGAAGCGATCATAGTCTTACACATAAGGATGCCAAAGATGCATTACGGTGCAAAACACCGTGACCTTAATATAGAAAGGGCCGGTGGGCGGAGATTAGCGCTGGGTGCAGGCGCAAGGCCTGCCACCCTTATGCATATGTTTAAGTTTATGGTTGGTTGGTTGAGTGAAATGATATGATTTCTTATGTAAAGTTCTAACCTTGCAGGCTAGGCGAAATGGGACATAGATGAGCACGATCATTATGTTTATGTTAAGATTATGTCTAACTATATCTGCCGCAGGGACACGGTAGTGGACAAGTTCATGATATGTTCGGCTCGAGGCGGGGCTCAGCTTGGACGTGCCGAGGCATGGAGTCCTTAGCGTTCAAGAGGAGCTACCGCATTGGCGTTCGGACTTGCGACATGGAGATGTTCAGCCGAAGACTACTTATTGGCTATAAAGAGGCATAATGTATGGAACAATGTACTCCTTTGTGAGCTAGAGAGATCATGAGCGTTGTAGCCAATTGGCATGTTAAGTTGGGCTATTCAGAGCCATTGTAACCTTCAGTTCATTATCAATAAAAGGGATTCTTGTTGTATACTACGTTTTCCTTCCGCTGCTTATGTTATCAATTTGAGCTATAAATACTATTGTGAATCTGTTATCTTGTCTTGCACGAGCGCAACTCCAGGCTCGTGCGGCATCACGCCCCAGCGAGGACGATGATTCGGATGAAAACTTGATAATGATGAAGACGGTAACTCGGTCGACAATCGTAAGTATCAAGGTATGATCGGGAAAATTTAACAGTAGCATTAATATTAAATCTACATTGGCTTTTTTATTAATTTAAAATTTACAATATAATTAAAACTAATATTACGAAAATGCTATTTGCTCCCAAAAAATTTAGGTGATACCATCTTCCATTATGTGGCATATGACATGGTTGCTAACATGACAGCTGACATGGCAAAATTTAACAATAAAATTAATATTAAAATTAACATTAATAGTAAATAAATAATTTAATATTAAATTAACATTAATTAATATTAATATTAACATTAATATTAATATTAATATTAATATTGACATTAACATTAGCATTAGCATTAGCATTAGCATTAGCATTAACATTAACATTAATATTAATATTAATATTGACATTAACATTAACATTAAAAAAATTTGGGTAATTAATTTTTGGGGTTAAAATTTGCCATGTCAGCTGTTATGTCATCTGCCATGTCAGATGCCACATAATGGGAGATGGCATCACCCAAATATGTTGGGAGCCCAAACGACTAATTGCTAATATTAATACAGTGGCATTACCGTTATTTCCTAATAGATTCGTGCCTTGTTCGGTCACACCCCTCCACGAGCGGGTTACACCCCCTAAACGAGGGGTTAAATAGCCTTTTCCAAAGAAGAGAACCCATTCGACTAGAGAGAAACAAAGGAGAGAAGAAGAAGAACAGTCGTAATGGAGAGGTGCAAGAGCAAGATCAACTGCAGCGGATGGGCCGTCATCCCTACCGAGATTCTCTCGATGATACTGGTACTGTCGGGGATGCCGGCGGACGAGATAAAGTGCAACGTGGCCCCAGTTTGCCGTTCGTGGTGGAAGGCGCTCAACGGTCCCTTAGAATATTGGTCTAACGTCGACTTGGTACAGTGGTGCCGGAGGACCCAGTAAACCGCTGAGATTAGTTTGACCGTAATGAAGCTCGTGGCTCGCCGTGGAGGATATCTAGGGTCCTTCTCCACGTACAAGCTCGACGAAGCAGCCTTCTGTTTTGCATGTTTAAGACCAGTGCAAAATTTTATTTGGTCTTATTCTAATACTTTATTTTTTTCTATTACAAAATTTTACGTATACTTTTGTTAATTTCTATTGATGTTTTTCCATTTTTATAATACAGTGGGAAATTTCTAAGGGTGTTGCGCATTCCGAAGTGCGACGTGAGTGATGAAACTTTCGTGAGACACTTGGAGTTTCTTTCGGTGCTGGAAGAACTCGACATTAGCTACTCCTCTATATCACGTCGACTGGAATATTTTTCGTTGGAAAGTATTGCCACCGTCTGGTCAAGCTGAGTAGGAACATGCCCCCTCCAGATTTCATGCTCAGGAACAGATTCGTGCTGGACACGAAAAATGAGACGGAGGAAAAGGCCGTGGCTGATTCGATGCCGCATCTCGAGCACCTATATATTGGATTCGACATGTTCAATGGAGACACGCTGCGATCTATCATATGTAACTGCAAGGGTCTTCGCGTGCTCGACATACGTGGGTGCTTCAACGTGCACTTCGACGACGAACTCTGGAAAATTTGTTATTCAATACAGACGTTTAAAAAACCCTTTGATGATGTAATCCCAGTCCCAGGGGAACCTGGATACGAGATGTATAATGATTTAGATATCATCAATCATTCCTGGGGTGAATGGTAAAAACATTAGCATGCATGCTTGCATGCATTTCTTTATATTTTTCACTAGTCTACATACAAGATATTTTTTATGAGTTCGATTCTCCATTTTGACAAAATTTTACTTTTGTCAATAATTTTTTACATGATTAATTTTTTATAAATAAAATGGACTGTGATATAATGACGCCTAAGACGGCTCACTTCTAAGATTTCGACATTTCCTAACACATATTTTACCATTAATACAACATCTCAGTGTAATCATATCCAAGAGATTTCGACATTTCCCAACACAGATTTTACCTTATTCAAAATGAATTCTGGCGGTGCAAATTCCACTCATATTAGTGGTACATTCACCATAAGTAATGGTGATCGATACGAAAACATTGGTTTCTTTTTTACAACCCTTTAAAATCAATTTATACAGCCAAACAGCCAAACTAATTCATCTTCACCAGCCTTCAAAATCAATTTATATAGATTCAAAACAAAACTAAACAGCCAAACTATTTAAAATTTACAACCCTACAGAACAGTCTCAAATGTACCATTCTCTGTCCTAAATGTACCATTCTTCGTCTTATATGTACCATTCTTCATCCTACATGTATCATTCTCCGTCCTACCTCCGTCCTAAATGTACCATTCTCCGTCCTATATGTACCATTCTCCGTCCTACATGTATTATTCTCCGTCCTACATTTATCATTCTCCGTCCTAAATGTACCATTCTCTGTCCTATATGTACCATTCTCCGTCCTACATGTATCATTCTCCGTCCTATATTTACCATTCTCCGTCCTAAATGTACCATTCGCCGTCCTAAATGTACCATTCTCCATCCTAAATGTACCATTCTTCGTGTTAGAGGAACGGAGAATGGCCATTAACAGTCCCAAAAATTGTTCCATACTAAGTTAAAAACATATAATAGCACCCAAAAAATGTTAACAATAGAAAAATTCTACAGAACCCAAACACCAGACTCGAAACTAGGCCTTCCATGTAAAAGCCAAACAGCACAACCAACTAAGCTTGGAATAAGACATCAATAATGCTAAGTCTACTACCAAATGCTTACAACACTCTTACAACCTTCACCCATTGCTGACATATGGGCCATAGCCCACATGTCAGCAATGGGTGAAGGTTGTAAGAGTGTTGTAAGCATTTGGTTGTAACTGTAGCATTATATTCCCAACTTCCAATAAGGAATAAGAAATTGAATATCCCCAACTTCCAATAAGGAATAAGAAGAGTCGGTTAGGAACGTGTATATATATACATAGGGGTTCCCATTCATCTGAGTAGGTTGCACATTTAACATGGCTCCAAAAGGATCATCTGGTTGGGAACCATTGCCAGAGTCTTCTTCCAGTCGTCGCCGAGCCTCTCCGCATGGAGCACCTTCTGCGCCGTCTCCGGCCCATGACTGGCTGGTAGCGGCTGCGGACTTCCCGACCTCCTGCGGGTTGTCACTGGAGGTCATCGCTCGACCTCTTCATCCGGCGCCCAACTTTGACCTGTTGCCGATCACTCTGTCCTATATGTACCATTCTCCGTCCTACATGTATCATTCTCCGTCCTATATTGCGTTTCACCGCCTGTGCTATAGGGCGGGTGTGCGCACCCTACAGGACTTTGCGGAGATCCTCCGCGAGGCCAGTGAGGGGTAGACCTCTTATTTTTCTGTTTTTTTTTCATGTTTTACAGTTTTTTGTCCTCCTCTTGTATACCTCGCCGGAGAATGTTCCGGCGACGAAGCTGGGATTTAATGAAATATAATATTTTGTTAACTCAATTTGGTTTCGGCTACAATCAAACTTTTACAACCTTCTTACAACTTACACCCATTTGCTAACTATAGCATTGCTCTTTATCTATTTTTCAATTAACAAATCTTGTTACGTCAAATCCATATATCAGCGACGATATTCCCATTAATGACTTGTTACGTCATAGAATTGATTATGCTACCAGCGTCAATCTTGCCGTCAAATCCATCTTAAATATGATTACAAAGTAAAATAGAGGACAACTTTGAGTGTTTCAATTTTACTCTTTTCAAGTACATAGTCTTCTTATTTTCAAAAATTTCATCAAATATTCGAAAAATAAAAATATTGAGATTAAACTTCACATTCTTAAATATGTTGTCAAATTTTTTTAAATAAACATGTTTCCACCATATTTTTTCTGCCAAATTTTTCAATAATTTATACGGATCACGTGGATATATACTAGTAATAATAGTAATAAATTTAATTTTGGAAAGTAGTTTTTAAAATTAGGGTTTCAAAATCCCAAAGGTTTATGTAGTAATTTCACATGGATATATACTAGTAATAATAGTAATAAATTTAATTTTGGAAAGTAGTTTTTAAAATTTATTAGTAATAAATTCGACCGTCTTATACCAGTAATAATAGTAATAAATTTAATTTAAGACTCAAAACTATTCTAATTTTTTTCACTTCCCAAGGTCATATAAGACGGTCGAATTTTCCCTCTTCTTCTCTCAAACCCTCTTCCTTGTCTCAAACCCTCTTCCTTCTCCCAAACCCTCTCCCAAATCCTCTTCTAATCAAAATGTCGCCGAAGAAACAACGACCGTCGTCGAAGGGGAAGAATCCACAAAGGGATGCGATACAGGCCCGAAGGGCAGAACTTACAAGGGCGGCGAAAACCAAGATTATGGTCGCTAGGGCAGAGGCCGAAAGGGCAGCGGCGGAAGCAGTGGCGGCGGCAGCGACGATGAAAATGGAGGCGGCAGCCAAGCCACGTACAAAAGAGGCTAAAAAAACTCATTGCTCGACAAAGATCGGAAAATCTATCTTCGATACAGAGTCGTCGGAAGACTCAACTTATAAAGATCGAAGGCGTACTCAAGCGAAGGGTAAGGTGGCAACGGATACAGAGTCATCAGCGTACTCTGAGGATTTTGAATCCTCATCAGAAGAGAAAAATGAAGAGGAAGAGCAATCATCAAATAAGTCCCAGGCTGGAGAGGATGTAAAAAAATTTAAAGACTCTAAATCTAAGAAGATTTACATTAAATATTTCAAGAAAAAGGCTATTATGCCTGAAAGATCAATTAAGATGGATGATGTCGAAGACGAAGCTTTCCTGGATATATTGAAATTCTATCAATTGGAGAAACTGAACAAATCCTGTCTTGAGAAAATCTCTCAAACAATAGTAAGAGAATTTTACTCAAATCTTTCGGCTGAAATTAAAGAAAAAGAAGAGGATCAACAACTGGTATTTCTGAGAGAGAAACTGATTAGGGTAAATGCTGCTGTCATCAACGAATTTTATGGATTTGATCCAGTTCCTGAGTTTGATATGAAAGATATTGATAATATTTCCATGACGGATGCAATTCATGAGATTACAGGTGTTTCAATGGGTGCCAAGATCCCTCAAAATGTATACAAAGATCAATTAAAAACTTTGTATAAATTGTTGCATGCCTACGTATCTCAAACACTTAACCCTACTGGACATGAGTTTTTCATCCATCCTGAGAGAGTAAAATTTCTTTATTATATGGGGAAGAAAAAAAGGATGGATATAGGTTCCTACATGTTCAGTAGAATGATGCATCTCGTAGGAAAACCAACTGCAAGGACAGCTCTCCCTTTCGGAGGATTTGTATGCCCGATGGCTAATAAACATTCTGTCCCAAGCTTAGCAGGGGATGTTTATATTAAAAACAAAGGCCCCATGAGAAAACTAACCTTCACTCGAATGTTTGGAAAACGGGCAGCAGCTGCAAGCAAACCATCAACATTTGGAAAACCATCAACTTATGGAATCAAAAACACTAAGGACAGGGTTGATGATCTATACAATTTTGTTGCTGCAAACTTTGAGAATGTCTTCAAAGAGATGAAGACTATATCCGACAACCAAAAATTGATTCTGGATAAGATTAACCAGATAGAGGTTAAATTTGCTGACCAAGAATAAGATTTTCCTTCCCTCGTGAAGAAGGTAAATGGGGCTAGCCCAAACTCTTATGTAAAAATACACACTGTACACATTGACACTTTAATGCTAGCCATCACTTTGATACTTCTATTTATGTTTCTGGATGTCATTTCTACATATACAGTGAGTCCATACTGACTATAATTTTTCTTAATCCGTCCCTCAAGGTGTAGGTGAAGGATATTTTGAGGAAGAAGAAGAAGAAGAAAAAAAAGAAACAAGAAGAAGAAGATGGAGATGGCTATGAAGATTCATCTTTTGAGTTTTGAATCTTTTATTTCAATTTGGAAGTAATATTTGACTTGTAATATGGTTCTGAATATTTGTTGGTCATTGCGGTCAGACTAAATTTTGTGTTTGAAATATTGTAAGACTAAACTTTTTGCTTCTACTAAGTGCATAGTTCGTAATTTGTTTTGAAAGTGTAATATGGTCTTGAATTTAGAGTATGTCTGATATTTATTTGGATTATTGTATTGTGAATTATGCAGGTTCTATGTTGAATTACTAACGTGGATTGGGCAGATTACTGTAACGTGAATTATGCAGTTTATTGGACTTGGAATGAAGTATACTTAATTTGATTATGATTTTTTGGTTGAAGCATTTATTTGATTGGCAGTTGGCCTTCATAGATGATATTGATATTTTGGTGTATTCCTTTGATTTGCAGATGCCCATCACAGATTTCATGAGTCCTGGGTGCATTCCTAGGGTTTACAGGTGGCCTCATTACGGATGCATTCCTGGGATCACTAAAACTTTATTTGATTGTAATGTGTTTTGCTTTCTGTAAAAAATCATTACACCGATGCCATCAGTATGATTTCGATGCCAGTGCCTGTTCATCCCTTGTTATTGCTGAAGCAAAATTGTAATCATGCCTGTTCATCCCTTGTTATTACTGAAGCATAATTGTAATCATGCATGTTCATCCTTTGTTATTGCCATCAGTACATCGATGCCATCAGTATGAAGTCGATGCCAGTGTAATGCATAATGTAATGTAAGAAAAATTCTCTTTGATAGTAGGTTAATTATATTCAAATACTCGCAAGAAATTTTGTGCAGCCATACAGTAGAAGCCTGATAAAATGATATTCGGATTTTCTTGAAAATAATTTAATATTAAATAAATATACTATGGTAAATGATATTAAAAATACTGTAAATATTTGGTGAAAAAAATATAAGATACTTGAACATTTCCAGTCCTAAATGTACCATACTTTGTTAAAAGCACAGAGAGTGTCCATTCCCCATTTTCAAAGAACGGAGAATGGCCATTCTCCATGTTAAAGGAACGGAGAATGGCCATTCTCCTTGAGAATGGCCATTCTCCGTGTTAAAAGCAAAGAGAACGTCCATTCTCCGTCCATTCGCCGTGTTAAAAGCAAAAAGAATGGCCATTCTCCGTCAATTTGTCGTGTTAAAAGTAAAGAGAATGGCCATTCTCCGTGTTAAAAGCAAAGAGAATGGCCATTCACCGTCCAAAAAAAATATTCTCTTCGAAAATATTATCATTAGAAAAGTAAAAAATATTTCGTCCGATCAATACAAATTTTTTTTAAAATATGTGAGCAGATGATCTGCCCGACCTCAGAAGCAGGTTTCCTGAGTTCACCACCACCACCATGACATGTAGCTTTATTAACAAAATATTAAATTATTAGATGAAAAATAAGATTTCTGACAATGGTATGGACAGTAAAATTAGAGCGACGCCGCTGGTACTTCTTCTTCTTCGAGGAGGTTTCGACGACGTCCGACGCGAACCGGACCGATTCTTCTCGGCGCAGCTGGTACTCTTCGTTGTTCTAGGAGGGCTCGACGACGTTCAACGCAATCCGGACCGATTCTTATTTTCTTCTTCATCTCCGTTTCTCATTCCACCACAACCACCAATACCACCACCACGACGGCCTGTAACCAAAAAAAATTACGAAATATTAAATTGGATGGACGAAAGAGAGAGTAAATATGAGTTAATTTAGGGTGTTCATTGAAAAAATTAAAGTGAAGAATGACCTGCTAAAGCAAGTTACCAACAGGTCAAAAGTCTAAATCAGCATTAAATGATGTTTCTACACTATTATTCAAACCGAACCATTGGATCAACATCCAACGGTCCAAATTTCGGATGTACCGATACATCCTTTTCTAGGGGATGTATGGTAGAATGACCCTATATATATATATATATATATATATATATATATATATATATATATATATGAGGATGAGGGAGGTGAGATGCCACTCTATGGAGGGTGTCTACTTGTCATCCCCCACATGCTATCATCATGCACCCATGTGCTTGATGATAGCATGGGGCGGGGGAGGGGGGGTTGACAAGTAGACACCCCCCCTCCCGTGAGGTGGCACCCTACCTCCCTTATTCTATATATATATATATATATATATATATATATATATATATATATATATATATATATATATAAGTTGGAACGATTATTATTTACAACTTAGATTAGTTGGTTCGGTTCTATTTCATTACTCATTTATTATCGGTTATACCTTTAGGAACATCGATCGGGTAATCTAAAATCAAAAAAAAAATACTATTATAATATTTCTTCTGTATTTAGTGTTTTACTTTGTTTTTTTTAAGTAAAAAATGCTAATGATACAGTTCTGCATAACCCTGAGCTTCCCCTCTCATCTCCATTCAGGAAAAATGCATCCATGTCTCTAAATCTTGTCAGGAGTTAACCAAATCTCCGCTTGAGCCTCTCTCACGAAGCAAGCCCCATGGATCACTTCCCCTACTCCTATATCTTCATTTAGGTTAAAGTCATCCATGTCTCAAGATCTCTTCGGGAGTTAACCAAATCTTTATTTTTAGTACTGTTTGTGTTATATGAAATATTGTGTACGTGATTCTAAGTATACTTGAGGTTTACAAACAACGTTGGCTCTCTCAAATTGTTTCTCATTATTAAGAAAATGTAACAAAGATAAAATACGAGCTTGCTTTATAGCAATAGTAATTAATCTTTGTTGTTTCAAGGTCAATTTATTCACCCGCCTAGATAATATTTTTCCTTGTTCACTAATAAATCGACTAATTAAACTCATGTTTCTATAATCAATTCGATCTCTCGATTCAATTTGGGGATAACGCCTACGAGAAGATCGCTTAGATTTACGAAAGGGTTGCTTGGATTTATCCATGGGTTTTTCCTTTTCTCTAAATTTTTTTTTATTTCCATTATTATTGCGGAGCAGGATTGACGTGCTCACGTACTTGAATCCCAAAGTGGGAGTGGGTCCTGACATGGTGTGACAAGAACATATCTAAGAGAAGCCCAAAGTCCTTTTTGATATATATTCATGTTGGTGAGAAAAACATCATCTTGGATCCCGTCATGGGCCTGAACCCACTACTATCATTAAGAGCGTTGTCATTTTTAAATATATCAAGATGGAGAATGACACCTCCTTCATCGGTGCAGCCATGTAGCATTCAGGACTACCATTCACATATCCACAAGTGATCAAGGGGCATCTAGTTATCCCATATGGCAGTCCTTGGTACCCTCTAACCTAGTAGTTTCGAAAAAATCGATCCTAGTAGCGGTTGTCCACTGTTCGACAATGACAATCATCTTGACAGAGTTAACGGAACTTCGAATAAAACTCTCATCCTATCTTGAAGAGTCAGAACCTATGAGCTAGCATAGACTCATCGTAGAATTTGGTGATTTGTTCTTGAATCTCCTTAGGAGCACACAACCATAGAGAGCCCTTACCTTCATATATAGGCTAAGAAACTCTAATTTAGGAATTATGATTACCTAAATTGGCCCAACCAATTTGAGGTCCTAAAAACCATTCTGGATCACCAATTTGGTGGTTCATTCTTAAAATCCATCAATTATTGACCGAATTAACCAAACCGACCCATAAGTTTAGTCGATTTTCACTAAATGATCGAATTCGGTTGTATAAATTGCATAATCTATTAAGCCAAATACAACTGTCAAAATTCTACGTACCCTATGTCACGCCCCGATCCCGGAGGATCAAAATCTAGCCACTGGACGTGATGCCATACAAGTCTAGATTGTACTTGTACAAGGCAAAACTATTACAGTTTCTGATATTTCTCAGAAAATAACAACGCAGCAAAACTGAACAGATAAATTGAAGTCACACAAGATATGAATAAATGTATCTCTTTATTGATAATTGCAATGGATTACAAGACTTGCAGCGGAATACAGAGTTTACAACTGATTACAAGACTTTTGAATAGCCAACTGAATATATATACTTGCCCTTTAGGCTACAACTGAATATGCCGACTTCCTTACAATGAACTTGCCAATTTAGCTACAACCTCACTGGTCCAACTGAGTTACACTGTTCCATACATTATGTCCCGTATAGCAGAAGACATCGTCTTGCAAGAAGAGCTTCTGCACACCCATCCAATTCATCGATGCCAAGTACTGATCAAACGATTTTTCCCATACGCAAGCACCTGTAATATTGCCCATAACGTGGGTCAGTACATCATTAATGTACTGGCGAACGGTGGTGGCCCAACTCATCTAAGAAGACAACACTAAGTAATCATGTTATAGAACATTATTAACAGTAGTGGTCTTTCTCGTTGCCTTAGGGTCAATTTGCAGTTCATATCCGACAGAAGTAAAGCACACATCTTATATATATATAACCAACATAATGTAAAGTATCTGTTATCACCCTTTGGTAATTTCTTATCCATGGTCTTGTAGCCATCCATGTACATTTATAATACTTACTCATCCTGCACAAGACATTGTTAGGAACAATATCATATTTTAATATATTTGTCACCGTTCAGGTGATTCTTACCAACAGTCGATATTCTTCCCTGTAATTGAGTAATAACTTACTCTGCCTGCATAAGACATCATTAGCACTGGACCTATCTATATGAAGGTCATTGGCGACATGCCATCTTAGACCATCTTACAGGCGAACGACTAACTCCGAATGAGGTGCGAATCCATAGGAGGATTCCGAAATACCGTGCTACTACTTCAGCACCATGAAATTTTGGCATCCTTTCAGTGGGCGGTAGCAAGCCCCCACTACAAGTCCCAAAATCCAGATGTCAGTACGTCGACACCATCCTTGTTCCCCCTAGGATGAACCGGGTCTGTGGCCGCGGATTACCGTTCTGGAAACTACCTTGTATACAAGTTGTCCATGACCATGCAAGTATATACAACTTATCTAAGAAGAAAACATATAATGTATGATAAGGAAAACTAAGTAATTCAGCCACCATTCTCATTCGTATTGCCATCTTGTCATCTTTTCAGGGTCTTGACATAATCAACATTCTACATCGACGACGGGATAATAGAATATTGTTACACAATCCCTTTGCCACATCTTTGATACGATACATCTTCCAACCAACTCAATGTACTCACCGCCCAATCTTTTGGGGCTTAGCATCTGTTTAGCATACATTCATTCGGACGTAATTCAAACATACTCACTGTCCAGTTCTTGGGTCTTAACATCTGTGTTACCATCTATTCATCGAGCTAAGGCTCGATATACTCACCGCCCAAGTATTTGGGACTTTGCCTTCACCTGTCATGTAATTCATCATAGCATCGTACAAGCATACAGTTCATCGAGAAATAACAGTTTACGATCATGTGATTAATTATCTTTTATTATCTTTTCGAATTCTATGTAAGGTGTCATTGAGCAACTCAACAAGAAACATAGCATACTCATCCTTATTTTAAGCGTGAAGCTAAAGGATCTTCGAATGGTTCAACACTACACACATTATAAGATGAGTCCTGCAACGATCACATAGCTTTCCAAGCGATCCTTCGCATATTTGCAAGTCTAGCAAGGCTTCATCGAACCAACCATCTATCATAAGGCATCTTGCAGGTCGGAGCACTAAACCCTAGGTGATGGAGTACAAATGCCACAATCGTCAGCTGGTATGTTTGGATGCTTACGACTCCTCCACAATAGAGCCTTTCGCTTGGAACATTTTTGTGTAGTACCGGATCATCTGTCCCTGATCCGGTGTTCCAATTCTGTCTATGACATGTTGTCTCTATCGATAAAAACTGACAAAAAGGTCTACGTGTCATAGAGGAAAGACATGATCGAGACACCAGATTATGGACAACTGATATGGTCTCTCTTGTGCACGACTCGTGCCCCACTGTAGTCCTGACTAGGGGTGAGCATTCGGTTAATTCGGTTCCAATCGAACCGAATAACCGAAAATCGAATAAGCAAAACCGAATCGAATTTGTCCTTAACCGAATTAAATTGGTTCGGTTTCGGTTTATTCTGTTTATTTGATTTTTCGGTTTATTTGCACTTTTTTTTTGTTGATATATATAGTAACTAAATATACCTAGATATATTTAGTATATACCCATAGTATATACCTATATATATTTAGTATACACACACACACACACACACACACACACACACACACACACACACACACACACACACATATATATATATATATATATATATATATATATATATATATATATATATATATATATATATATATTACCGGAAGAGGGTCACGTAAGGAGGGAACCGACGCCTCCTCGCCCCAGTTAGCTTGGAGGAAGTCGAATTGGTGGTTAAGCAGGCTGATCCTAATAAGGCACCGGGGCCCAATGGCTTTAATAGTAAGTTTGTTCAAATCCACTGGAATGATATTAAACTGTCTATTGTAGCCATGGTGCAGGACTTCTTTGACAATGGCAGGTTGTTAAGAGAGATGAACCATACTTTTCTCATGTTAATTCCCAAAAAGGAAGGAGCCACTACACTTGCTGATTTTTGACCAATATCTTGCTGCAACTATCTCTACAAAATCATTACCTCGATATTGTGCCATCGAATGAAGGACATAATGCCAGATCTTATATATCCAAACCAAGCAGCATTTGTCAAAGGAAGACTTATTGCTGACAATAGCCTTCCGGCCCACGAGATGGTGAGGGACTTAAATAAGCCGGACGACAACAAAGCATGTCTGAAGCTGGATCTACGTAAGGCATATGATACTGTAAACCGCAATTTGTCTGTCACCTTATGAGTGCTACGGGTTTCGCCTCCAAATGGGTGGGACTGGTTCGTGAATGCATGTCAACGCCTTCCTTTTCCTTCCTTATCAAAGGGTAGCCGTACGAATATTTTGCCAGTAGCCGCGGATTACGACAGTGGGATCCTCTCTCCCCGTATCTCTTTACAATCGTCATAGAGTATTTTAGCAGCCTGATGGACTTGGCAGTGGAGCGCGGATAGATCGTTTCACTGTACAAACAGGTTCACCCCATTGTCTCTCATCTCATTTATGCTGATGATCTCCTGGTGTTTTTAGTTCATTCGAGCAGGTTCCTTCGAGCAGCTGGTTAGCATTATGACGGAGTTCGGACGCATATCAGGGTTACAGATGAACAAGGAGAAGAGTAAGGTATACTTTAGTAAGCATTGTACTAATCAGGAAGAGATGTCCAATATTTTGCAGATGTACAGAGGCTCCCTTCCAGTTAAGTATTTGGGTCTACCACTTTCAACTAACTATGGACGGGCCCAGGAATGTCAAAACCTGGTGAAGTATGTGCAGCGGCACATCGAAGGGTGGCAAAGCCAATGTTTGTCATTCGAGGTTCGCATCGAGCTGGTCTGGACAGTGATTCAAGCAGTCACATCCTACTGGCTCCAAAGTATTCTATTACAAATGGCCTCAATTCGCAAGGTTGAAAGATTGTGTGTGGATTTCATCTGGCGAAAAGGCATACACACAATCGCTTGGGATGATCTCTGCCGACCGAGGAACGAAGGAGGGGTGGGGTTGCGCTCACTAGCGGATCTTCGCAAAGTTGTGAGTATGAAGTTGGCTTGGAAATTTCTAACTACTGGCTCGTTATGGGCTACATGGATGCGTAACCGATATCTTAGGCAACACAGTTTCTGGACTCAGGAAGTTGACAACAATTCGTCCGTTATCTTCAAAAGCATTCTTCGGGAATGTACGAACATAAAGCCATACATCACTCAAATCATAGCTGATGGAAAAATGACTCATTAGTGGCGGGACCCGTGGGTCGATCACCAAAGTCTCATAGACATGGCGGGGTGGCACACGTTCTCATTGGAAGGAAGAGAAGAGCTGGTCAGTAGTATTATATGTGAGAGAAAGTGGCGGCTAGATGGTTCCTCGACTCGCCGCTTTGCTGCAGGTATTACTGCTATCCCGATAAGTCGGGAGCACTCAGCAGATACATGGGTTTAGGATGGTGCTGCTTCGGGAAAATTTGATAGTCGGTTGGCATACAATCAGGCGAGAACTTCCCATCCGAATATGGTCCACGCTGAATTTGTGTGGGTGAAGGGATTGGCTAATAAGATGCAACTTAACATTATCAAGATCATAGAAGGAAGACTACTGACCATGGACAGAATGATACGATTGGGTATTCGAAATCAGTTACAAACATGTGTCCTCTGTCAGAATGAGCCCGAAACGTTCCCACATCTATTCTTCCAATGTGAGTTCTCTTGGCATGTCTGGGACAAACAATGCCAGCTGTAAACCCCCTAAATTTCTACTACAATTTTTTTAAATATTTTTGTATTTATTTTGTACTTTGTATCTGTACGTCGCATACGAGTTCTCCTTGTTGTATTTACGTAGCATGCGAGATTTGTGTTTCGTAATTTCTCGACGAGTGGCAATATGTGTCGAGGTACATATTTTAGAAAAATATTTTTATTATAAATTTTATTTTTATAGGAAAGTACATGTTCAAATAAATGTGATAAATATTTTTATTTGGTATAAAAGAGTTATTTTATTTGTCATTTAAAAATAAGTAGTGAATTGGAAATTTTGGGTTTATATGAAATGTATTCCAAATATTTTACGAAATTTGGATTTTTTTTATTAATATATTTTGTTATTTATAAAAGCTATTTTATGATTTAATAATTAAGAAATTATCTTGATTTTTGAAATTAATTAATGTTATATTTTAATATTTATGAAAAAGATATTTAAAAATTTTGTTTTATTTAATATTTGAATTATTTTGATAATTTAAATTTGGAAAATATTTTATTTTAAATAGGCATTAAGTTAAAGGAAGTTTATCTAGATTGATTTGGATTTGATCGCTTAATTTCTAAATCAATTTAAATAAAAAGATGGAATTATCCATCGGGGTTTAAACCATTATAAGTCCTTATCCAACTGGGAATTCCCACCTACTATATAAGGAGAGTACTCATCCATAAATTCAACCATCCACAAACGTGCATTGTGTCCGTGTCGTGCCTCTTCCCATCCACTATATGTTCTCCATTACAAATACAGAAAATTATGTCCCGTCCGACAATCCCGGACGTCCATCCAGCCGTGTCGGATACTTCCGACACGACAACTCAATCCTAAACCTAACCCTGCCGTTCAGCCGACGAAGTCGCCACCACCATCTTCGTCATCATTCCCCCAAACCATCCCTGTCATCATCATCGCAACCAACCACCACCATTGATACTGCCATCTCCACCATCAGCCATCCACCACTGCTGTGGCCACCTCCGACAGCAGCGACCACCGCTACGTCAACAGCCATCACCACCCCGACTTCACCCAAATCCTTGACAGAAAACACCACCACCAACCTCATCATCACCACCCTCTACGCCAGCCGACCACGTTCCGACAGCACCCCCACACCACCATCGCTGATGTCGCCACCATCCCAACCCGCTACTTCCGTCGTAGCCACCCAACTCCGGCCACCGCCACCGTCATCACCACCACAAGCCCTTGCACCATCGCCACATCTGGCATCATAACCAGCCCTTATTCCCGATCCGCCCCGCCACGGCCATCGTCGGCCGGCGTCACCCCTAAAATACCACTCCACCCGACCACCACCACCACCATCGAAGGAGAAGAATAGAGAAACATAACCTGACCAAATCGGCTGGATCTGCCTCCGTGCCCTCCGTCGAACTCGAGCCGCACCGTCGACTTTCCGGAGTACCGCCCAACCGCCACCGTCGATCGAAGCCCGTTCTTCTTCCCGTTCGATCTCTAGCCGATGGCCCCGCAAGCGCCGTGTCCGGTGTGCTCCACCGTGCCCGGCCACGATCCGGCGCCGCCAACTCTCCTTTGCTTCTCCGTCAAGCCGAAGTGTCACGACCCGCACCCTAGAGTAAGGGCACGAGAAGTGGGTACGTCCAGCCTACACCGCAGTGTCGGCGGTAGAACGCTGTCCTAGGTCACAACATCTAACAATATAATTCTAAGCAGTTTATACTCCCCGAATGTGGGTGACATAGCAGAATGTGAACTCAATCACAACTAAGAAAGATGAAGTACGATATGATATAGAACTCAAAGAAAATACAGATGATCAGAAGAGTCTAAGTGTCTAAGATAACATCTCAGCAAAAACCAGAAATACAAGTCTCAACTACTGAATATAAAAGAATATATATACAACCCAGATCTCAAAGACAGAAATAAAGTCTAACTAAACTAGTCTCAAGACAACCTAAGTAAGATAAAGCCTAACTAAGCTAGTCTAAGCAGTAGGGGTAAAGTCATCAGCTAGAGCTGGTCCTCCTGAGGGTCCAGCTCATAAGTGTCGTCTAGGGCTGCCCCGTAGAAGGTATCCACACAGGCCTCCTCTTCGTCCTCTGTAATATTTTCAACAGGTCCAGTCAGGACAGGAGCGAGCACAATACATCTCAACAAATCATAGCAGGTTAGAAAATATAATCTTGCAGTAAAGTAAGATACATGAACTGAAGGAATACAGTATGTAAACAGAGAGAGAACTGTAATAGAAATATCTACTATAAATAGAGACTAACAGTGGCTAGTGAGTCAGAGTACAATATAGACATGTAAATGGCATAGGAGATTCTGATGCTACACTACGAAAAGATTCTGATGCTACACTACTTGGATAATATTCACATGTCTACTTCTACTCCCCCGTACCCCCAATCAATACACAAGGATCCAGTCAGGTTATGTTATGATTCCATGCAATGGCCCACAAGGGGTGATACATGGATGCCCATAAATGGGTGATTCTGGGAATACCCATAAGCGGGTGATTCAAGGAGACTCTGTGATCATGAGAGTACATGTCACAAGTGATCAATGAACCAAGAAGCATAGTGATACACAATGTAAGTAAAACGCACAGAACATGTAATATCCAATGCTCCTGAAGGATAATATCTCAAGAAGGGATCCATATAGTACCAATCCGTGTGACCAATGTGACAGTATCAAGTAAAGTAATTTAAAGCAGGAAAATAATTCTAAGCAGGATGTGAAATGATCAGAGAATATACTCGCCTGGTATCTGAGTGTCCGAGAGAAATGTACTATCCGAGGAGAGGTGTCTGGCTCCTAATCAGAACAGCACAAGTCAAGATGTATACAGGAAAAGATAAATGTAATCTACTATGCATCTGCACGCTGTCTCGGTCAAACTAGACCAAAGTCAACTCTCGATCAACTCTAGTCAACTAGACTAGTCAAACTAGGTCAACTAGGTCAAGCTGAGTCATACCAGGTCATACTGGTTCATACTAGGTCATACCAAGTCACTGGGAGTCGATCCAAGTCAAACTAGGTCAAACGGGGTCAAAGGTTGACTTACAGTTGACTTTTGGTCAACTAGTCAACCCTGGTCAACTCTGGTCAACTCTAGGTCAACCCTATGTCAAACTAATCTAATGTTGACCAACTGTTGACTTTTAGTCAACTGGTCAACTCTGGTTTGGATACAAGAAATGGCATATTTGGATTTCAATTTTAATTAGCTTGAAAAACTTGAATGTGAGGATATATATATTAAAAAAAATTGTGGATTAGCAATAAAGATTTTGATCTTATGATTTGATTTCTTACTAGAATTGGAATTGATGAGTAAAATTTTAAATTTGATATTTTCTAAGGTGGAAAGTGGAAGCTTTGTAGGATTAAGGATAGAATTTATTTAAATAAAAGAGTTGAAGAATTGATATGGCACATTGACGATTTTGTAAAATCACAAGTTTTGAGGGATGTAGTATGATTGAATTTGAGTTTAAGAAGATTATCATTTATAAATTTAAAGGTTGTATTTGAAGATTAAAAATTAAAGTTTGTTTTTAAATGTAACGTTTAAGGATTGGATTTGATTCAAAAAAAAATGAAATTTTGCGGAAAACCAAATTTCGAGGAGTTGAGGATATTGGTGATTTTGAAATTTGGCATAAATAGTTATTATTTATTATTTGAATTGAAGAAGAAATTTTTTTTTTTTGGAGAATAGGATCTGTGGATTATTGTTCAAATTCAAATTTCGAGGATAAGCTTTGAAATGTTAATCAAAAAATATAAAATTGGTTGGGTTTGATACGATATGTGATTGAATTAAAATTTTAGTGATGTGACTCATTAAATTTTAGAATTTACTAGCAGAGGTTAAAAGCTTAAATTTCGAGGACGAAATTTTCCAAGGAGGGAAGGTTGTAAAACCCGTAAAATTGCAATTTCTTTTTTTAAAATTTTCAAATTATTATTATTATTTAAATAGAAAATTATTTTTTAAAATAAATGAATTTGGATTTTTGATTGCCTGGCCCAGTCCCGAACCCATCTAGAATCCTTAATTATTTCAGTTAAATAATTTATTAATTAGCTAATTATTAATATAAATTATTTAGGAAAAATGTTATTATTATTAAAAAAAAAATTCCTGGATTTTAGTTTTGGCCTAACCCGAATTCGTTCTTATTTCCCGAAACCAAATTCTGAAATCGAACTTGGTTTCGTATAATATTTTTTAAGTTATTTTATATATATTATAACCACCTCCCTTTATGGAAACATTATTTCCATTCTCATTCATTTAACTCTCTTTTTCCTCTCTCTGTAACTCTCCTGGAGAGAGTTGGCGCTCACGAACCGCCGTCATCGGTCGTTCGACTCCCCACCGGTCGTGCACCCCCTCCTCTTCCGTAACCTCCTCCACCACCCTATAAATATTTCCCCTCTCCTCATCTCTCCATTCACCATTCTCCTTTCTCCCCACTTTTCTTCAAATCCCTAACCGTGCCCTAGCCCCAAATTTCGGTAAACACCGCCTGAGCCACGCCCGGCGACCGAGCTCCACCACCGGAGTCACGAGCCCCGTCTCCAGCGCGCCCGCCGGCCTCCCCACCCCGACACGACCTCTTCGGCGCGCGACTCCCCGGCTTCCCCGCGGCTTTCCCGGCCGCCCGGACCCCGCAGCGCCGGAGCCCCGCCCGGCGACCTTTCCGCCGGAGCCCTTAGCCCCGACCGAACCCGCCCGCCACTGTTCCCGCCGTCCTCGACAGCCCCGATCCGTACACAGCACTGTCCCAAGTGGCCAGTTCCACGTGTGCCTTCGGCGTTGACCGATCCTGAGTTCGGTTCGTTCCGCGGTTCCGCGTGTTCCGAGTCCGAGGCAACCCTTCGGATTCCGTCAACTTGGGTAATCTCTGGTAAACACAGTAGTTCGTCCCCTGTCTTGGTCTGTGATGAGTTTTGGTCCATTGATTTTTTTCGAAAAATTCGGTTTCTGCTACGTTTGTGGTTTCGAAAATTTTTGGATCAAGTGTTCTGTGATATTTGGATGGTTTGTTGATTTCGGGTTTCTGAGAACTCTTCGGAAAGAGTTCTGATGTTATATCGGAATTTCTGAGTTTATTTGGGTTTCTGAAATTTTCGGAAACGTATTGCTGATTCGGGTTTAATATTATTTTGGTTGGAAAATATTTAGTTTCCCTGGTTTGGGATTGTTTGCAGGAAATCATGGCGCATTTTCCCAGTTTTGGGTTATCCTGAAAATAGAGGGAATGCTGCCGAAATTTCTATAAAATTTAATTATATAGTTTTAAAATGATTTTTCAGGAAAATACAAAATATTTGGATTTATTGAGCGACGACCTTATTGGTCAATGGGCCCTGGCTAAGTGCAAACGAAACCGGTTTCGTCCGGACGTTGAGGCATTAGCTATTTTTGAAGAATGGACCAAAATCTGAGACTCATAAAATAAATTCAATCTAGTTTAAATTATTATTTTATTCTATAAATTTAATTGTAGGATAATTTTCAGGACTAACCAAACTTTTATTCTTATTTAAATTTATGTAATTGGTCTGTAAGGGCATAAGCCTATTTAATTATTCTGGTTGTGAGATTATAATAGCTTAGGTTTTATTTTATTTTTCTTTTATTTTTCTGGATGATTTCGGTCGTGGAAACGTAGTAATAAAATGATAATTATTTATTGTATTTTAAAAGAATATAATAATTAATGTTTTGTCACTTAGAAAATTAAGTTATAATTTTTAAAATAGAAATTCATGTATTTCTCATTAAAAAGGCAAATCTTAGTTCTATATTTATATAATTATAAAATACCAAGTTTTTTTCCAAATAAACTGATAAATACAATTTTCTCGAAAATAAATGTAAATTGATGCTTCTTAATTTCAACGCATTAATAAATAAGCGTTTTGTTTGTGTTAGCTAAATCAAGACTAAAAAGTGATTAGGACAAAAACTAGAGATTGTAACTAGCACACCTAGATATGGGTTGAATATTGTTTCTAAATCTGGAATCTCAAATGTAGGATTTCGAGGAAGTGTTTGACCTAGTTCCCCGGTACAGACTCTCGTTCCAGTCACAATAACAAAGGCAAGTGCTGTTATGTCTATTTGGTAATTTATCTAGTAATTATTTTATTGCAATTTTAAACCACATTGCTACACGGAACTCTCTCCTAGAGTATTGATTGTGGAACTCTTTACTAGAGTTCGAATATTGACTCATTGATTAAATCTGATTGACTCGGGATATTGGGGGAGTAGTGTAGCGACTATGACCAATACCTCCATATTGCATCTAATGTGCGAGCCGATTCCTCCCATACACCAGGATAGGCCGGACCGTATCATTAGGATACAAGTGAATCATCCCAAGCCGGTCATAGTTCGTTGCCTACTCAAATCACATTGTTTTCGATTGTAGAATTGGTGGAAAATATTGTTAAAGTATTTCAAATTGTTTAACATTGCAAATTTTAAATTTTTATTTGAATTATTGGATATTCGTAAGTGTACTTTGCTCCCTCCTGACTGGAGACCAACATTTTTAGGTGATTGCGTCGTCGAGGATCTGATGTCTAACTCTGGTCCCGCAGAACTTGGAACCCAGAATCTTAAGAGCTGGATTAGTATTTATTTTTCTTTTATAAACAAGTGTAATAATTGAATGTTGTATTAATGTTTGTTGTATTTCAGGCTTTTCAAATTGAATAAAAGATTTTATATTCGTTAGAATTTTATCTGCATATGTTTCACTACTGAATACAGCTTACTGCCGCCGTCTCAACAACGGTGCAGGCTGGGCATGATCCGATTCGACCCAACAATTTGGGATCGGGTCCTGACATGTTTTTAGTGGTGGCCCATGCAGGTCAGATCTGTAAATTGGTCTAGTCAACTTAGTCTAGACCATCGCGCAGTTCTGTAACTTGACCTAGGGATAGTTGAGACTTTAGGAAAACAGACTTTAGAAACAAACTAGAACACTTAGATTATATACACCATGTTACATTTAGGGCCAAAAATTATTTACTTAAATATCTATTTTTGCCTGCTTATAGATTCGTAGGATACCTTGTTTGTTTTTGAACCTAAACCTTATCTAGATTAGGCTGATTGTACCTTTGAGTGTCCCATGACTTTCGAGATTATTTTTCCTACCATTATTTTTGGGTTCTAGTATACTTTAGGATTCATATTCTTTTTGGAATAAGGTTGAATTTTTCAATCTTCTTCTTCTTTATCAAACCTAATTTTAACTTCTTCAATGGTTGATCAGATCTTACTTCTCTACCTTTATTTATAATTTTGATTCGTTTGTTATGAAGAGTTTCAATATTCTCTTAGCAACCCTATTAAACTCTTTTCTACCCAATATATATCTACAACCATTATCCAACCTTTTGCCTTGATCTCCTTTCCAATTGACTAACTTTCTCGGAATCAATCCTGAATCAAAATTCTTCTGGGATCATTTAAACCTCAAGGTCAATTATTACCAGAAGAATTAGTTCAGTTCATGATTCTCCTAAAGGAGTTATTTTCAATTTCAATATTGTTATCTCCTATGTTTTTCCAAAGACCGAGAATATTCTCATATGTTGACTTCCTCCACCCTACTCTCTCTATGAAATTTCTTGATCAAATCAAGACCTAGAAAGTTTCTATGATCATGAAACAAGAACGGTCAGAAAAATGATCACATTTTGAATCCATTCTATTATTGAATTTCCTTTAGTCAAGAAGATTTTTAGCTGTTCCAAAGCTATTTAATTTCTTGGCGTTACTTGACAATTTCAATTTGATTTTCCTTGAATTAATGAGACTTACCTTTTCTCAAATTTTCAACTTTCCTTGGTTATGGAATTATTTTTTTTCTCAAAAATAATTTTCTGTACTTCCTGAGTGATTTGTCAGGAATATTTTCATTGGTTTTTCTTACTTAATCCGAACCTGTGATGCTTCTATCTTATCTAGTGTTTAACTCAATTATTCAAATCAAGGTTGATCGTTTCATCTTTGAAATCGGAGAACAGATACTCCTCTTGATTTTTAGTCCCAGTCTCTTGAATCTCAAACACATATTTTGATAAATCCCTTGATCTCAGAAGAACAATCATCTACATTTTCTACCCTGTTTAGAACTTTAAACTCGTTATGATTATTTAAATTATACCTCGATGTTTATTCATGATTTTGATCACAACAAAATATTCTAAACTCTATCTAGAAGATTCTAAACATGTTTACAATTTTATCTTGATCATGCCTCGAATCTGATTTTGTCTTATGAAGTAAACCTAGAACATTTTTATAGCTTGGATTTTTTGAGTGCATGATATATAGGATATATATGAACTAAAATGTACAATGGTGATTAGTATCGAGGAAAGTTTGTAAATAATTTGACATTGAAGATTAAAGGTTGTCAATGTTAAGCATAGAGATGCACTCTAGGAAGGTGCATGGTGAATTAACTATAAAGGATAATCGAAACAAGAAATATTGGACTTAAAATAATTGAGGATGACGAATTGTATGAATAGAAGGGTGCCAATTAAAAAAAAAATTTGAGAAGATTGCACCCGATAATATGAACTTGAGTTTAGTGAAAATTAATAAAGGAAAAGATCTTATTTGAATAATAATATCATATGCATCTTAGAATTAAATTTTATATTGATTTTGGAGAGTTGACATTTTGATTTTAAGGAGAACAATTTTTGTAATGATAAGCCACAAGAATTTTGATTAAATATTTTTCGAAGATGTAATTGATTGAATATAAATTCTACCAGTTGAGGGAAGAATATCATGTCGAGTAGAAATTAAAAGATTAGAGGATTCAAATAAATTTTGGTGATGTGGCTTCGAGTTTTAAATTAGTTGTCTCTAGACATGAGATATATATGAAACGTTATGATTTCAGTTTTGAAAGTAAAATTTTGATTTAAGGATCCCATTTAAAGGTTATCAAAGTTTTTGAAGTATGATTTTTTTTATGTAGAAATTTGATTTGTGAAATGACAGTAAGTTTTTTTTGATATATTCGTTTGTCGAATTATTTAAAAACTTATGGTATTTTTAAAACTATTTTATAGATCCTCGCGGCAGGATAATTATATTGAGATGATCATCTTG
Organism: Iris pallida; assembly: GCA_029216955.1. NCBI lineage: Eukaryota > Viridiplantae > Streptophyta > Magnoliopsida > Asparagales > Iridaceae > Iris > Iris pallida. Next base: position 5,766,439 of record JANAVB010033020.1, on the reverse strand, counting down.
CGCTTTAAATTTAAATCTTTGAGAAGTTTGTGTTTGAATCTTTTGATGTTTGAATTTGGATTTTGAAATAGAGATGGATGAACTTTAGGTTAAAGAGGAAATCAAATCTGTGAAAGTTCTATAAATTCTTGGAGACGAGCATTACGTGACCAAGATTGAATTTTGATTTTTGAGGAAATTATTTTTATTTGAATAAGGAGAAAAAAAAAACTAATTCATCGAATTAACATTAGTAAAAAAAAAAATTTGACTGAGGATTTGATTTGATTTTATGATCGAGTCACCAATTGATGTTTGAAGATGTTAATTTTTGGATACAAGAAATGGCATATTTGGATTTCAATTTTAATTAGCTTGAAAAACTTGAATGTGAGGATATATATATTAAAAAAAAATTTGTGGATTAGCAATAAAGATTTTGATCTTATGATTTGATTTCTTACTAGAATTGGAATTGATGAGTAAAATTTTAAATTTGATATTTTCTAAGGTGGAAAGTGGAAGCTTTGTAGGATTAAGGATAGAATTTATTTAAATAAAAGAGTTGAAGAATTGATATGGCACATTAACGATTTTGTAAAATCACAAGTTTTGAGGGATGTAGTATGATTGAATTTGAGTTTAAGAAGATTATCATTTATAAATTTAAAGGTTGTATTTGACGATTAAAAATTAAAGTTTGTTTTTAAATGTAACGTTTAAGGATTGGATTTGATTCAAAAAAAAAATGAAAATTTGCGGAAAACCAAATTTCGAGGAGTTGAGGATATTGGTGATTTTGAAATTTGGCATAAATAGTTATTATTTATTATTTGAATTGAAGAAGAATTTTTTTTTTTTGGAGAATAGGATCTGTGGATTATTGTTCAAATTCAAATTTCGAGGATGAGCTTTGAAATGTTAATCAAGAAATATAAAATTGGTTGGGTTTGATACGATATGTGATTGAATTAAAATTTTAGTGATGTGACTCATTAAATTTTAGAATTTACTAGCAGAGGTTAAAAGCTTAAATTTCGAGGACGAAATTTTCCAAGGAGGGAAGGTTGTAAAACCCGTAAAATTGCAATTTCTTTTTTAAAATTTTTCAAATTATTATTATTATTTAAATAGAAAATTATTTTTTAAAATAAATGAATTTGTATTTTTGTTTACATGGCCCAGTCCCAAACCCATCTAGAATCCTTAATTATTTCAGTTAAATAATTTATTAATTAGCTAATTATTAATATAAATTATTTAGGAAAAATGTTATTATTATTAAAAAAAAATTCCTGGATTTTAGTTTTGGCCTAACCCGAATTCGTTCTTATTTTCTGAAACCAAATTCTGAAACCGAACTTGGTTTCGTATAATATTCTTTAAGTTATTTTATATATATTATAACCACCTCCCTTTATGGAAACATTATTTCCATTCTCATTCATTTAACTCTCTTTTTCCTCTCTCTGTAACTCTCCTGGAGAGAGTTGGCGCTCACGAACCGCCGTCATCGGTCGTTCGACTCCCCACCGGTCGTGCACCCCCTCCTCTTCCGTAACCTCCTCCACCACCCTATAAATATTTCCCCTCTCCTCATCTCTCCATTCACTATTCTCCTTTCTCCCCACTTTTCTTCAAACCCCTAACCGTGCCCTAGCCCCAAATTTCGGAGAATCCCGCCTGAGCCACGCCCGGCGACCGAGCTCCACCACCGGAGTCACGAGCCCCGTCTCCAGCGCGCCCGCCGGCCTCCCCACCCCGGCGCGACCTCTTCGGCGCGCGACTCCCCGGCTTCCCCGCGGCTTTCCCGGCCGCCCGGACCCCGCAGCGCCGGAGCCCCGCCCGGCGACCTTTCCGCCGGAGCCCTTAGCCCCGACCGAACCCGCCCGCCACTGTTCCCGCCGTCCTCGACAGCCCCGATCCGTACACAGCACTGTCCCGAGTGGCCAGTTCCACGTGTGCCTTCGGCGTTGACCGATCCTGAGTTCGGTTCGTTCCGCGGTTCCGCGTGTTCCGAGTCCGAGGCAACCCTTCGGATTCCGTCAACTTGGGTAATCTCGGGTAAACACAGTAGTTCGTCCCCTGTCTTGGTCTGTGATGAGTTTTGGTCCATAGATTTTCTTCGGAAAATTCGGTTTCTGCTACGTTTGTGGTTTCAAAAAATTTTGGATCAAGTGTTCTGTGATATTTGGATGGTTTGTTGATTTCGGGTTTCTGAGAACTCTTCGGAAAGTGTTCTGATGTTATATCGAAATTTTCGAGTTTATTTGGGTTTCTGAAATTTTCGGAAACGTATTGCTGATTCGGGTTTAATATTATTTTGGTTGGAAAATATTTAGTTTCCCTGGTTTGGGATTGTTTGCAGGAAATCATGGCGTATTTTCCCAGTTTTTGGTTATCCTGAAAATAGAGGGAATGTTGCCGAAATTTCTATAAAATTTAATTATATAGTTTTAAAATAATTTTTTGGGAAAATATAAAATATTTGGATTTATTCGACGACGACCTTATTGGTCAATGGGCCCTGGCTAAGTGCAAACGAAACCGGTTTCGCCCGGACGTTGAGACATTAGCTATTTTTGAAGAATGGACCAAAATCTGAGACTCATAAAATAAATTCAATCTAGTTTAAATTATTATTTTATTCTATAAATTTAATTGTAGGATAATTTTCAGGACTAACCAAACTTTTATTCTTATTTAAATTTATGTAATTGGTCTGTAAGGGCATAAGCCTATTTAATTATTCTGGTTGTGAGATTGTAATAGCTTAGGTTTTATTTTATTTTTCTTTTATTTTTTTGGATGATTTCGGTCGTGGAAACGTAGTAATAAAATGATAATTATTTATTGTATTTTAAAAGAATATAATAATTAATGTTTTGTCACTTAGAAAATTAAGTTGTAATTTTTAAAATAGAAATTCATGTATTTCTCATTAAAAAGGCAAATCTTAGTTTTATATTTATATAATTATAAAATACCAAGTTTTTTTCCAAATAAACTGATAAATACAATTTTCTCGAAAATAAATGTAAATTGATGCTTCTTAATTTCAACGCATTAATAAATAAGCGTTTTGTTTGTGTTAGCTAAATCAAGACTAAAAAGTGATTCGGACAAAAACTAGAGATTGTAACTAGCACACCTAGATATGGGTTGAATATTGTTTCTAAATCTGGAATCTCAAATGTAGGATTTCGAGGAAGTGTTTGACCTAGTTCCCCGGTACAGACTCTCGTTCCAGTCACAATAACAAAGGCAAGTACAATTATGTCTATTTGGTAATTTATCTAGTAATTGTTTTATTGCAATTTTAAACCACATTGCTACACGAAACTCTCTCCTAGAGTATTGATTGTGGAACTCTTTACTAGAGTTCGAATATTGACTCATTGATTGAATCTGATTGACTCGGGATATTGGGGGAGTAGTGTAGCGACTATGACCAATACCTCCATATTGCATCTAATGTGCGAGCCGATTCCTCCCATACACCAGGATAGGCCGGACCGTATCATTAGGATACAAGTGAATCATCCCAAGCCGGTCATAGTTCGTTGCCTACTCAAATCACATTGTTTTCGATTGTAGAATTGTTGGAAAATATTGTTAAAGTATTTCAAATTGTTTAACATTGCAATTTCAAATTATTATTTGAATTATTGGATATTCGTAATTGTACTTTGCTCCCTCCTGACTGGAGACCAACATTTTTAGGTGATTGCGTCGTCGAGGATCTGATGTCTAACTCTGGTCCCGCAGAACTTGGAACCCCAGAATCTTAAGAGCTGGATTAGTATTTATTTTTCTTTTAGAAACAAGTGTAATAATTGAATGTTGTATTAATATTTGTTGTATTTCAGGCTTTTCAAATTGAATAAAAGATTTTATATTCGTTAGAATTTTATCTGCATATGTTTCACTACTGAATACAGCTTACTGTCGCCGTCTCAACAACGGTGCAGGCTGGGCATGATCCGATTCGACCCAACAATTTGGGATCGGGTCGTGACATCCAATAAAAAGAAAACCCCGTTAATACCCAAGATACTAGCCTAGGCTCCTTAGGGTAGCTAGATACTATCCTATCTAAGGTTTACCTACCAAGAAATATAGGTATCCTATGTATCTAACCTATCTTAGAACACGTGTTGGTCATTTACCCATTACCTTACCTTTACCCTTGTACCATTCTCACATTTACCCAAACACTCACATACACACCAGCTCACTCACTCACTCTCTCACTCACACATGGCTCCCATATAGGCTCTCCTATAGGTTTACATATAGGCTAATACCTATAGGCTACTAGCTATTCATATCTACTCCCTATAGACACTTATATGTATACCCACACATACACACAAACTCTAAGCTCACACCCATATGGAATATAGCTACATATATATATACTCACCTATATATCCATATCTAGACACATACACATATCCAATAGCTCACTCACATATATGAGTATAGGTTCACACACACACACACACACACAAGCTTACACAAACACACACAAAGGCATAAGGGCTGTCCATTTGTGGGTGCCAAGGGGCTGTCCAAATATGGACTGGTACATGGGTTTAAGGACTGTTTTAGGACCTGTTATAGGTTGAACAAGGGGTCTAAGTGCTGTCCAAAAGTGGACTGATATGGGTTGTTTGGGGACTAATTTTGGGGGCTAATGACAGGTCTTTAGGGACAAGTTATTGACTGTTTTGGACTGTGTTTGGGCTGTCATATTGGAGGCTCAATGGCTGCCAATGGGGTGGCTTAAGGGGGCTGATATGTGATGGTTTTGAGGACTGAAATGTAGGGGGGGTTGAATGGGGTGAATTGGACAGCAATGTGGGCAGCTATAGGGGTGTGTTTAGGGACAGCCATCAAGGTGGTTACATGGACTGTTAAGGGGACAGTCAAGGGACTGATTGTGGACTGCTTTAAGGGCCTGTGTTAGGCTGTTATGGGGACTGTTAAGTGGTGCAAGGAGGACAGCCATTTAGGCTAATTAAGAGGGCTGTTAAGGGGCTTGTAGTGGCTGATATGTGGGGGTATTGACAGGTTTTTGGGACAGCATGCTGCTGTTAGCAGTGCTGGTTTACATGGACTGTTTTGGGACAAATGGGGACAGCACATATAGGTGTTTAGGGACTGTCATCTAGGGGCTGAAATGGGTGCAATGGGACAGGTTTTTGGGACTGTTGTGTGGGACAATTTGGGACAGCAATCAAGGGGTATGTTGGGGCTGTAATGGAGTGGGTTTAGGGGTGTATATGGACTGTCATAAATGGGTGTTTAGGACAGCAATGTGGCTGTTAATAGGGGGGTTGAATGGGGACTGTCATGGATAGCCAAGTGCTGCTGTCCAGCTGGGTGTTTCCAGGTGGTTCCTTCCCCTCTAATCACTCTCTCACACTCCTTAATCTCGCTATAACTCCACACTCAACCATTCATTCAAACACCACACATACACACACTCTCTTCCACTCCAACACACACCCAATGACTCCTCCCTTGGCCGAAAACCTCATGCCCCTATACCCACAAAATCACACATACACACCATAGTATATATCCATATATATATATATATATATATATATGAGCCATAATATATATATACATATATATATAGAGAGAGAATAATATATATACCACCATATATATATACATATATAGATTAAATAATATGATACAATATGATACTTAGGAAGACACATCTCTACACACCCATAAATCTGGAATTAAATATTAAAACATCATTAAATCAATATCTAATAAATGTATATGTGTCCAAATAGGGGCTTTTCCACTAGGACACGATCCTACACATAGGACACCTCTACAAGTCTCCAAAAGGACACGAAACGGACACAAATGGAGACACAACCATGGGGGTCATTCCTATGGGTTCAAAATAGACCTATATGCATGAGAAAATAAAAAGAAAAAGGGATTTATACCTCCCGGTAGATCGAATCGAAGAAAAACCTTCCCGATGCGACACCGACACGTAGAGATTCCAAAAGGACACGAACGAGCTCCGAATCCTCTCAAACTTGGGTAGCTTCCTCCTTGGCTTGAATGGAGAAGGAAAGAAGAAGGTTGGGTGGAAAAATGGAAGGATTTGGTGGAGAAAAAGCTAGGGATTGCTCTCTAGAAATTTGGGGAAGAACAAGAGAGAATGGATGGATAAAATGAAATGAGAAGATGACTTCCCCCTCCATATTGTGGCCGGCCCTAATGGGCTGAATTCCCCCTATTAGAATGCCTAAAATGCCCTCCACTAGTCTAATTAATAAATATTAGGAAAGGTTTAAGTCTGGGGCTAGTTTAGTCATTTCTAAAACACTAATCACACTAATCCTATCCAAATAAATTAGTCTAGTCACTAACTAAAATAATTAGCATGTGGGCCATGGCTAACTAGTGTGTGGGTCCACTAGAGTCAAAACTAATCCGGGTCTCCGATACAAGTCGGATTGAGTTAAAATTCGAACCCGACTCAAATAACCCCAAAATAACATTATAAATAAATAAATAATTTCAAAAATATTCTAAAATAAAAAATGACAAAAAATACCCCTATACTAGAAATGATAAATGAAATATCCTAATCACATGGCTAGGCTCTAGGTCACTTATCTCTAGTGTTACACTAGCAAAATACCAAATCACAAGTCATAATTTTAAATACTTTAAAAAATGATTAAAAATCACCAAAAATCATAATATGAAATAAATATCAATAAATAATAATTATAATTACAAAATTTCAAAATTATCCTCATCTGAAAAACTGGGTGTTACACGGAGCCCTTTCTCAGATGTTGCCACGAGCACGCGCCGACAGGCGTCCGCCACCGTGCCCGAAGCTGGCGCCGCCCCCATCTACCGCATTGATCGACGAGACGAGCGCCGCCCTCCGCCCGTCTCGACGTCGTCGCGAGCCGCGCTTCCTCCCGAGACTCCGGTCAGCCGCGCCGAACCGTCCGTGCGCAACCCTAGGTAACTTCGTTCCTCTCCCCACTCTCCGATCTCATCTCTTCTCTCTCTCCACTACTTTATTTCTTCTTTTTAAGAAGGAACAGCAGATGCTGTCCACAATATTACTATTTATTATTTATATATTATTTATTATTATTATTATTATTATTATTATTATTGTTATTAATATTATTATTAGTATTATTATTATTATTATTATTATTATTTAGTATTACTGCTATTATAATTAAGCTTAACACTGTTGATATATTTTTACCAAAAAATTAATTTGCAAATTCTAGTTTTAAACCTAAAATATTATTATATTATATTCATAGGATATGGTGAATGGCTTTTACCTAAATTATTTTTGTATTATTTTTCTAAAGAATATCTTGATTAGTAAAAATGCAGTTTTAAATATATTATGAATATCTCTTGAATTAAATATATTGACCCTTAAGTGTATCTTCTTGATTATAAAATATTTTATGGTATTTTTCAAATATTTATCTAATTAATAAAATATAGATTTCTACTAAAATCTTTATATATTACGAACTTAGAATAATTGTAGCCTAAAATTATTTTCGGTTCTTCAAGTATTTAAATAGACATGTATTTGGCTAATAAAAAGGTATTTTTTTTTCCAAAATTATAAATATAAGGTATTTTCAAGTAATTACGTAAACTTATTATAAAAATAGTTTTCAAAAATTAGTACGTGTATTCATTTCCACAAATTCTCTTCAACTATCTTAACTGATCATGATTAATCGTACCCTTACTTCCTTTCCGATTTCGGACCCCTACGCCTCGATCGTGGCTATTAGACTGTTGGGACATGACAGAACATCGCACCACCAGACGACACACCAGGCAAGTTACCTTGCCATTATACTGTTTATATTCAGTCTGTATTTTATTACATATCACTGTTCATTATTTCCAGTTATTATAGTTCTTGATTTACTACATGCTCAGTGATTATTAGTTACTTTGTTACTATCATTTGATTGCATATGAACCTAGGGTTAGGGGACTACCGATTATAGTGTATTGTATATGCCTCGACATAGTTGTACCACGAGGATGTGTGAGACGAGTAGCATGTAGAGGTCCTTGTGTATGGGCTGATCCCCCATGTGTATGCGTTAAGGCTAACTGCTAATAGAGACATGTTAGAAGACTTAGCAGTTAGTAGAGGTATATGAGAAATGGATGTGACTCAGTTAGGCATTGGGTGAAAAGAACAGTTCCTTAACGTATGGGTCCTTTATGCGCTTTCCTATTACTGATCCTGCTGGCCTCTGACATTCGAGGAATGTTATGCTTTGAGGTCCATGGTTGTCACGACCCACACCCAGTGTAAGGGAACGAGACGTGGGTACGTCCAGCCTACGCCGCAGTTTCGACGGTAAAACGCTGTCCTGGGTCCAACATCTAACACAGTCTAGGAAATACTCCGAATGGAGAATGATATATAAATGGTACTACTCAATCACAATAACTAAGATAGAATGGAAGAAAGATAATCACAACAGAGAGTTATAATATGAATAGAAATCCCGGTGTAAACCACACCATAATAAATCTCAATACAATCACAAAGTCTCATAACTAAATGATAATATCAATCTAATCTAACTCATGGCAAGTCCTCAGCGACTACTGGATCCTGCTGAGGGTCCAGGTCACCTGTGTTAACTATGCATGCTCCATAGTAATTATTGCAGCAATTCTCAATATCTGTAATATTTTAACAGGTCTAGTCAGGACAAGAACGAATACATATCTCTCACACAGTTCATAACATGAAAGGAAATATGAAACAAGCTATAGAATAATATACATGAACTGCTGATAAGAAATGAGACTATAAAAGAGAGAACATGATATATAGAAATAGATATACAGGATATAATAAAGAGAACTGAACTAACTACGTGATGTAGAGCACAATCTGGTTATGTAAACTGGCTTAGGTTATACATGACTTAAATCTAGTTTGGAGTTGCACATGAAAAGGGTGTAGATCACATAACCAAATAAATACTCCCCCTGTCCCAATCAGTACACAAGGATCTGTCCAGGTTATGTTATTGCACATGAAAGTAGTACGTCACATGGATAGCTAGTCCACATGCACACTGGCTTATACATGAAGGCTCACATGATCATGAGTGTACATGAATGTCACATGAATATACATGAATAAGTACGAATACAATGAGTCGACGATGCACATGATAAAGTACATGAGCACAATATACCCGATGTATCCGAGGGGATAACATCGCATGAAGAGATCCATATAGTACTAATCCGTGATATATCGTGACAGCAACAAGTAAACTAGTCTATAACAAGTAAATATGTCCAAGCAAGAATGAAACGATCAGAGAATGTTCTCGCCTGACAATCTGAGCTGCTGATGAGGATGTATAACTGTACTGGAGTGATGCAAACCTATTTAAAACAACCACAAGTCACAACAAGGTCTAACATATCATAAGGAATGCCTACAATACACTTCTACATGATTCTAGGTCCTTCTATATCAAAGTCAACCCTTGGTCAACTCAGGTCAAACCTGGTCAACTCTTGTCAAACCGGGTCAACTCTAGGTCAACTAGTCCGTTTACTAATTTCTAGGTCATACACAAGTTTTTAGGTCATTCGGAGTTCGTTTGAGTCGATTTGGATCAAGTTTGACCCAAAGTTGACTTTTGTTAATTTGGTCAACTTGTCGGCCAATTCGACCAAACTAGGCTCCTAACGACGATCCTAATCTGTCCAAACACTTCCTATAGTCATATCACAAGCAATTATTGCATTACCTATATTTATACATTCATCACAATTAATATATATATATATATATATATATATATATATATATATATATATATATATATATATATATATATATATATATATATATATATATATAATATATATATATATATATATATATATATATATAAAATATATATATATAAAATATATATATATATATATATATATATATATATATATATATATATATATATATATATATATATATATATATATATATATAAGTTATGAAAGGAAACATGGTTTGTGAGTGTGAACGATGTTGGGGGCTGCTGGTTATGGGTCTAAATTCTGAGAAAACAAATTAGAATGAGTCTACAAGAATATTCCATGTACAAAATATTACAATCAATAGGGAAATATATATATATATATATATATATATATATATATATATATATATATATATATATATATATATATATATATATATAATATATAATATATACATATAGGCATATATATAGATATAGGTATATACCAAGTATAAAGGCCAACGAAGGTCGATCTCGAACCTGGCATGAGTTCCCAGGTCTGAGATCAAGGCCTCGACCCTTACTTAAACATATTTTCGAAATTAGGCATATATATATATATATATATATATATATATATATATATATATATATATATATATACATCTAACAGGTAAAACTCCATAAATGCCTAAAAATGGCTAGAAAATATGAATCAACCCCGAGAGTCGATTTCCACAAGTCTCAAACAGTGTTCAAGGACCAAAAACTCAGAAATTATTGCCATAAAACTCAGTAATCAAATATCACAAAAATACCAACTTTCAAATTCAAAGAAAACCTTATTTTCATAAAATGACCCAAAACTCATAATACTCCAAATTAACCCACGAAACTTGGCAAATACGTCGGTCTCGACATGTGGGACATGTTCGGGTAATCTCTGGGTTGAAACCGTGTCCGTATCGTGTCCAGCGAACGAGTATCGGGAAACCCGATACGCGCGTGAACTGAATCGATGTGAACCCGATTTCTCGCACGTTTTCGATCCAACTCTCGTGAAACTTCGTGTACACCTGGGCGTACACATCCCCGACCTACTGACCGAGTTAGCGTGCGGCCAAGTGTCGTATCTGACAAGCACGCAGAGCGTGTCTGCGCGCGGGTGTGTGCGCGTGCACAGCCCCGTGCACAGCGTCGTACACGCGTGCCATCGAGTCTAGGGACTCGTGTGTACCACCTCGTGTTTCGTGTTTGTGTCCTAAGCTAGGGTAGGTATAGGGCTACACATTGGACACCCTGATTCGTGTCCACGTGTCATGTCGTGTCTGCGCGAACGGCGTTTCAGCGGCGGCCACCACTAAAAACGTGTCACGACCCGTACCCAGTGTAAGGACACGAGATGTGGGTACGTCCAGCCTACGCCGCAATGTCGACGGTAGAACGTTGTCCTGGGTCCAACATCTAACAGTCTAGGAAATACTCCGAATGGAGAATGAAATATAAATGGTACTACTCAATCACAATAACTAAGATAGAATGGAAGAAAGATAATCACAAAAGAGAGTTATAATATGAATAGAAATCCCGGTGTAAACCACACCATAATAAATCTCAATACAATCACAAAGTCTCATAACTAAATGATAATATCAATCTAATCTAACTCATGGCAATTCCTCAGCCACTACTGGATCCTGCTGAGGGTCCAGGTCACCTGTGTCAACTAGGCATGCTCCATAGTAAGTGTCGTAGCAATCCTCATCATCTGTAATATTTCAACAGGTCCAGTCAGGACAGGAACGAATACATATCTCTCACACAGTTCATAACATGAAAGAAAATATGAAACAAGCTATAGAATAATATACATGAACTACTGATAAGAAATGAGACTGTAAAAGAGAGAACATGATATATGGAAATAGATATACAGGATATAATAAAGAGAACTGAACTAACTACGTGATGTAGAGCACAATCTGGTTATGTAAACTGGCTTAGGTTATACATGACTTAAATCTAGTTTGGAGTTGCACATGAAAAGGGTATAGATCACATAACCAAATAAATACTCTCCCTGCCCCAATCAGTGCACAAGGATCTGTCCAGGTTTTGTTATTGCACATAAAAGTAGTGCGTCACATGGATAGTGTAACGCCCCACTCCCAAAATATGTAGGACTAGGATACGTATACATGCCAGCTACGCATCGAGAGGACTCCAGCCAGCTCGAATAGGTATAAGCTGTCTGGTTTCCTAAAGCAATCTACAAATATCTCAATCCACTGAAGATAAACTCTTGTATAAACCAAGTAAACTAATGCTGGTCAGACATTAGCAAACTGGTTACTACAAGTAACAAGAAAAGATAATATACAATAAAGTGGACCAGACTCTAATGTAATTATCTTGAACAAGCTTCTAATGAAAGATAAAGCTTGTAAAACTAGGCTATACAACAGTAATTTCAAAGTAATATAATATAGGACAAAATCTAATTATGGAAGAGAACGATAAAACATCAACTAAATATACCTGCAGTCTTGGTGTAGCAACGTCATCCATCAATGTATCATATCTTCAGCTAATACCTGGAGAGATCACCAGGTCCTCAGAGGACTAACAAGATACATAATATACATGCCTACTGTACAGTAAATAACATGCAGAATGAAGTAGAGAAATGTAAAATAGACAAAGATCAATAAGATATCTCAATATCGTTACGCCAGGGGACGCTCCCGACCTCAAGACAAAAGATAAGTCTCTACTACCGTAATGCCATGGGATACTCCCGGTCCTAGAGACGGGATAACAGGTCGATAAGAAGTCTCTAACACCGTAACGCCATTGGACGCTCCCGATCTAGAGATGGAATAACAGGTCGATAAAATGTCTCTAATACCGTAACTCCATTGGACGCTCCCAGTCCTAGAGATATCAGGGCTAATGTCTATTCAATCAATCATGACTACAGGTCAAGTCAGGCTCAAGGGCGAAAGTAGAAGACTAGTCAAAATTGTCACAAGACTCACATGGATCAACAGTGGCATAAGATGACTAAATAAGAAACGTGCACGTAAAGAAAAAAGGAAGTATAATAAACATGAATGACAGATAATGAAAAGAACTGGAAAGAGATAACAATATAGAATATGCATGTAAATACTGTAAAGTTTGGCAAGGTGTACTTGCCTGGTGTTGCGTTGTGAATCTGAAACGTCGCTCCCGCGTCAACGCCGCCGGAACCCGACTTCCTAGATAATTAATTAACTAAATTAACCTACTACTCATGAACTTACAATATGACTTAATTAGTCAAGATAATGTTTTAAGATTATTTTCAATTTCTAGTGGAACCCTTTAGATCCATACAATCACACACAGGTTCCACGAGACACCGAACACAGTTTTTGGGTTTCGAACTCCCAATTAGTCAGTTATGTTGCTACTTCAATCATATACTTAAAAATTATATAAAATAATAAGAATATTATTTAAACTAATTTTCTATAGATCTATCTCAGAATTTTCAGAATTTATATTTCTTAAGAATTATATTACTAGTTGTCTATCGGGTCGACTAGTATACCCGAAATTTGTCTAGAACTTCATTAATTATCTAAAATTATGAAAATCCTCAAAAATATAATTTAAATAGAATTAAAATTCCCTAAATATTAGAATATGAAATTTTAATGCAAGGGTTTCATGGTACTAATGGTTTGGAATCTTCTAGGTCAACAAGTCACCCGAAAATGACTAGTTTTGACCTATAATTTTTCCGGCCAGAATTGAATTGATAAATTCATGAAAAAATGCTTAAAATCCTAATTTAAATATATTAACCTACATAAAATTCAGTTTTAAAAAATTTATACAGAAACTTATATTTCCTTCAAAACGTGGTAAGTTTAGGCTCTACCGAAACATGAAAATAGCTATCATAATTCATGAAACTTTTATGGATGAAAATACTACCCAAGAGACATCAAAACACTATTTCTACAGAACTAATACCATAATTTCTACAGATTTATAGCATAGGTTTGAGATAAAAAAAAAATAGGGTTTCTTACCAAAAGTCCTTGCTAGTTGGGTTGTGGAGGCTTCTCCTTGCCAAAGCTCCCACCTTTATTGCTATCCTTGCTTTCTAATCCTCTTTTGATGAGTTTGGAGGGGTTGGCAATGGTTCTAGATGGTTGGATGGAGAAGATAGAGTTTTTAGGGTTGGTTTGGTGGAGTTTGGATGGAAGAAGGATGAAAGAAGGAGCCTTTATGGAGGAGGATGAGTTATGTGATGGAGGGGATGATGTAGTAGAGGGAAGGGGATGCTATTTTCGAAATTAATGGTAAAGGAGCTGCTCTTGGATGATAAATAAGAGTTTTTGGTATTAGGGTTAGGGTTTTGATAAGGGTTGATATATATATGGGCCTATGGGTTGAGTTTATATATGTAGGAGGGTGTTTCCATGCATGGCATGGCCCGCCAATGTAGGGGATTATTTTTGGACAAAAATTACTTGAAAATAATCTTTGGTTGATCATATGTGGGGTCCCCATGGATTGGTTTGGTTATTTGATGAGTTGGCTAATTGATTGACTGAGGATTTAAATAAAAGGTTTCCTAATATGGAACTAGTTAGATTTCTAAATATAAATACAATTTAAATCTGAATTAAATATACAATATATATATTTATTAATATATATTAATGCCCAAAATGCCTACATAGTTTTGGGTTGGACTTTGGGTCAAATATAAACTAATGCCAACTAGGATTACACTAGGATTACACGTAGACACTTTCTATAAATAGAAACTCTCCAAAATTAGAAATATATTAATATTAATAAAATATATATACAAAATATATATCAACATGAAGGTATTTGAGAGTACTACATGTCTATTTAGATTGAGATTTGGTTCGGGTCAAGTCGGGGCTACATTGGTACAACCGGGTCTCCTAGAAAGTCAAAAATCTAATAATTAAATAAATAAATCATCGGTGGAGGTTAAGTCGCAACTTGGCCTGGTTTTCCTAGTTAGAACACACCTATGGCTCGGTCTTTCCTACCATAGGTAATAGACTAGTCAAAGTACACGACTACACTATCCGTGCCAAAATTCCTAGTAGATATGTATCTCAAACTTACCCATAACTAAGACTATATATATAATATTATACTATTATAAATATAATCATATACACAAAATTGTATTTAAATCTAATTGACTATATAACATCCAAAATAAATCCATAATAATTATACTGTCATGGCAACCTAACATGGCTTCCTACCAGGTGGGGTTGGCTAGGTTAGGGTCCAAGTATATTTTCTAATCCAATCGAACTCTAAGAGTCAACCAATAAGTCTCTTGTGCCATTCGCAATTAAATAGCACATGGAGACTCGATTGAGTGGCACACTCTTAGCATGTGCGTCGTAGGTTCAAAATGAGTCAAAACCATAATTGGGTCAAATAGTTTTGATTTATGTCGAGTCCCGAACTAACGTGGGAAGTTAGGTCTAGAATTATGGTAAATAATCTAATTGCCTAAATTTGACCCGAAGTTGCGCAAAGTCAAAAGAATGCTAGGGGACAAGTTTGGATGGGACATAATATATCAAGTTGAAGGTCATCCTGTCTACTACAAAACTCATGAAGGACGTTTCAAGAGATGGGCATGTCTTGTGCTCCAAAAATCAAAGACACGGAAGAGTACATATATAATCATAATTGAATATACAATATAACCTAATAATTAGAAATACTAAAAAAATAATTCCCAAAAATCAGGGTCCTCACAGATAGCTAGTCCACATGCACACTGGATTATACATGAAGGCTCACATGATCATGAGTGTACATGAATGTCATATGAGTATACATGAATAAATATGAATACAATGAGTAGACAATGGACATGATAAAGTACAAGAGCACAATATATCCGATGTATTCGAGGGGATAACATCGCATGAAGAGATCCATATAGTACTAATCCGTGATATATCGTGACAGCAACAAGTAAACTAGTATATAACAAGTAAATATGTCCAAGCAAGAATGAAACGGTCAGAGAATGTACTCGTCTGACAATCTGAGCTGCAAATGAGATGTGTAACTGTATTGGAGTGATGCAAACCTATTTAAAACAACCACAAGTCACAACAAGGTCTAACATATCATAAGGAATGCCTACAATACACTTCTATATGATTTAGGTCCTTATAGGTCAAAGTCAACTCTTGGTCAACTCTGGTCAAACCTGGTCAACTGTAGGTCAAATAGTCCGTTTACTAATTTCTAGGTCATACACAAGTTTTTAGGTCATTCGGAGTTCGTTTGACCCAAAGTTGACTTTTGTCAACTTGGTCAACTTGTCGGCCAATTCGACCAAACTAGGCTCCTAACGACGATCCTAATCTTTCCAAACAATTCATATAGTCATATCACAAGCAATTATTACATTACCTATATTTATACATTCATCACAATTAATATATATATATATATATATATATATATATATATGAAAATTCTTCAATACATCCCATGAAAAAATTTGTATCGATACATCTCAAATCTGAACCATTGGATGTTCATCCAATGGTTCGGATTAAATAACTTTTCTTAGACTATTAATGGAGGTCAAAAGTCAAAATCAGCATTAAATGATGTTTCTACTCTATTATTCAATCCGACCATTGGATCAACATCCAATGGTTCAGATTTTGGATGTATCGATACAAATTTTTTCATGGAATGTATTATAGAAGGACCCATATATATATATATATATATATATATATATATATATATATATATATATATATATATATATATATATATATATATATATATATATATATATATATATATATATATAAGTTATGAAAGGAAACATGGTTTGTGAGTGTGAATGATGTTGGGGGCTGCTGGTTATAGGTCTAAATTCTGAGAGAACAAATTAGAATGAGTCTACAAGAATATTCCATGTACAAAATATTACAATCAATAGGGAAATATATATATAATATTTTTTTTTATAATATATATATATATATATATATATATATATATATATATATATATATATATATATATATATATATATATTTTTATATATATATATATATATATATATATATATATATATATATATATATATATATATATATATATTTATATATTATATATATTTATATATATATATATTTATATACACATCCGACTCCCGGTTTGAATTTTGAAATTCGTTTCAATATTCGACTTTTCGTTTCTTTTCCCAAAAAAAAAAAATTACTATTCAGGACCGAGTGCCCACACCCGACATGGGGCTGTGTGCACCCCGGGCAGCGCAACCACAACCTTCCCGATTTTCAAAATTCAAAATCTCGTATTTTCGAATTTTGAATTTCCACTTTTAATATTTTGTGTTTCCTACCTAGTTTTCCGTTTCCTACCTAGTTAACCAAGGCCTTTTTGTGTTTTTTGCCTATGGTACCTGCTGTAATGCTCTTTTCGAGCCACCTCTTCATTATCAATAAATTGCTTCTTCAAAAAAAAAAAAAATAATATATATATATATATATATATATATATATATATATATATATATATATATATATATATATATATATATATATATATATATATATATTTTATATATATATTTTATATATATATACACACATATACATATAGGCATATATATAGATATAGGTATATACCAAGTATAAAGGCCAACGAAGGTCGATCTCGAACCTGGCATGAGTTCCCAGGTCTGAGATCAAGGCCTCGACCCTTACTTAAACATATTTTCGAAATTAGACATACAAGGAAATTAATATATACATACATACATATATATATATATATATATATATATATATATATATATATATATATATATATATATATATATATATATATATATATATATATATATACACCTAATAGGTAAAACTCCATAAATGCCTAAAAATGGCTAGAGAATATGAATCAACCTCGAGAGTCGATTCCCACAAGTCTCAAACAGTGTTCAAGGACCAAAAACTCAGAAATTATCGCCATAAAACTAAGTAATCAAAATATCACAAAAATATCAACTTTCAAATTCAAAGAAAACCTCATTTTCACAAAATGACCCAAAACTCATAATACTCCAAATTAACCCACGAAACTTGGCAAATACGTCGGTCTCGACATGTGGGACGTGTTTGGGTATTCCCCGGGTCGAAACCGTGTCCGTATCGTGTCCAGCGAACGAGTATCGGGAAACCCGATACGCGTGTGAACCGAATCGATGCGAACCCGATTTCTCGCTCGTTTCCGATCCAACTCTCGTGAAACTTTGCGTATACCTGGGCATACACATCCTTGACCTACTGGCCGAGTTAGCGTGCGGCCAAGTGTCGTGTCTGACATACACGCAGAGCGTGGCCACGCGCGGGTGTGCGCACGTGCACAGCCCCGTGCACAGCACGCGTGCCATCGAGTCTAGGGACTCGTGTTTCCTACCTCGTGTCTCGTGTTCATATCCTAGGCTAGGGTAGGTATAGGGCTACACGTTAGACACCCTGATTCGTGTCTACGTGTCGTGTCGTGTCCGTGCGAACGGCATTTTAGTGGTGGCTGTCCTGTGCGTATAGCCGATCAGTGCCGACGCAATTTCTCCCTCGTTTCTCGACGAAACTTCACGAAACTTTGGGAGCATGATCTCAGTCATGGCTCCCACCAACACGTCAATTTTCAAGCGACCACGTGGCCTGTGCATCGAGGAATCACCCCCGAGCAGTAGGACACGCGTGCGGCCTGGCGTACAGCACGTTCGTGTCCTGTTTGGACACGAACACGAGTCTGATTCGTGTCGAAACTTATGGAGTCATAATCCTCGTGTATAGGGCTACCAGAATATGTAAATAGATTAAACAGAAATCAGAAATTAATTTATTGCGATATTTTATCAAACACCTATAAATATTAGCCGATACGTGTCCGATACGGACACCAAATGAATATGAAACTGGACGAAATTGATCCTACAGGTCATGGGTACCTAGATTCTCACTACCATGAAGAAAAATCAGGAAAAACTATACTAGAATAGGATTTACCTATTGAGAGTCAAAGATCTCAATGCAAAGGGCTCTCCGAGCGCTCCAACGGTCGAGTACCCTCAAGCAAATGCCTCCACCACCTTGCTAGCAATACTCCAGCAAGATCCTCTCCTTCCTACGAGCACAACGAACTTCGTTTGAGGAGAACGGACTCCAGATGCAAAAGTTAGGAAATTGGGAGAGTGGGAAACTAGGGTTTCTCTTGGAGGCTACAAACTTCAATACAAATGAAGGGGAGGGGCTGCCTATGGCCAGCCAGGTATAGGGAGATTAGGGTTAGGTTAGTGTATGGGCCTAGGCTCCCTAAGTTGCTAATAAAGCCCATGTCAAAAAGGCTTTAAAAAGGCTAACTAGAAAATGGATAAAAATTAATTAAATCACTCTAAAAATAACTAATAAATTCTAAATTAAATCTAATGATAAAAAATCTAATTCTAATATGGCATCGAGGTTCTAGGTCATGGTTGACTAAGTTAAACCCATCAAGACTACTCAGACAACAACCCAAACCACACATCATCACCTGAATTCAATAAATTAATAAAATAATCTAAAATTACAAAATGACCAAAATATCCTTGAAATGAAAAGTGGGTGTGACAATGGTATCCCCATACCTGAGATTACTGCTCCTGAGCCAGTTGTCCATGCGTTGGAGGTTTGTTCTTAACTGCATGAACACAGTAGTACGGTTAGATTATCTTATTGTTGTCTTGTCACTTATATTCTTTGTGGCATATTTTGTATTCAGTATTTATGGCATGTTCTTTCTGTATCTTGTTACGTCTCTCTGAGGACCTGGTTATCTCTCCAGGTGTGTGCTTTCATGATTTTCTGCAGGTGTTCTAGCCGTGGCCATGATCATCGCTATTCTTCGAGGATGATTGCACTTTGATCCTCTTCGCTGCGCTCGCCAAACTCTTTCTTTTATTATGTATTTCTTTTCATAGTTGGTAGTGGATTTGTCTCTGCCCAACTACATGTACCAATGAGAATTCATAGTTGATTATATGACCTTTTTTATTCTTTTATTTTGTGGATGAGATTAGTTAGCCTTGGTTTTACTGCATTTACAGTTTATGTGTACATACGAGGATTCCATAAATTGGAGCATACTTTGTATGTATACAGCTGGCATGGATACGTACCTAGTCCTAAGTATTTTGGGACTGGGGCGTTACATATTTTTGTGGTGGCCCATGCAGGTCGAGTTTGTCACTTCGGTTACGTTACTGTACCGATGTGAGCCTGCAATATAGGATTAGAATCTAGGAATCTCATCCACATACTTGATCACCTTCCTTGATCTTTCTTGATTTCCAAATTTTAACACTCGTGGCCTCCCTTGATTTTTGTATCTTGCTTGAACTCTTTTTACCAACACCCTTCCATCTTGTGCTTACACATGGTTAGAAAGATGACTACAATACTATATACTCATTGGTCAAACCACATGGCTAGAATGGTTATATGGGCAATTGAAATACATTTAAGACTCTAATTGAGTTAAAAAAGTTTTTTTTTTAAAGTGTGATTTAATGATTTGTAATTTGTAAAGTAGGATATTACCAAGAAAAGTTTTAATCTTGAGATTTCTAAATAGTAAACACCATAGGATTGATACTGCAGGAAGGAAAAAATAGCTAGATTCTTTATACCATTGATTTAAGAAGTTGATTGGATTTTTGAGTTTTGATATTTATGAATTATGGAGTTATAGTTAACATCTTTGAACAAATATAAAATTGATTTAGTTTTTTGAGTTGTGATATCTATGATTTATTGGGTTATAGTTATACACCTTTGAACAGTTATAAATTGGGTTTGAAAATGATCTTAGAATTTAAATATGGCAGTAGAAATTATTTAAATTTGAGTCGTACAACTTGCGATTTTTGTGTTTAGTAAATTTTAAATTTTAAGTGGATGTAAGGATGATGAATTTTGGTTTCAAATATTTGAAAGTTATAAAAACAATTTTTGAAAGAAATTTTTTTTCTTATTTTAAATTGTGTCCTATGCTTGAGGATTTACAAATCTATTTAGATTTTTGGTAAAAAAAATATTGATGATGTG
Organism: Iris pallida; assembly: GCA_029216955.1. NCBI lineage: Eukaryota > Viridiplantae > Streptophyta > Magnoliopsida > Asparagales > Iridaceae > Iris > Iris pallida. The sequence continues at coordinate 5,745,414 of JANAVB010033020.1, read as the reverse complement.
ATAAAAGGTTGTTTTGATTGATTAAAGGAAGTTACCATTTAAAAGTTGTGATTTTGTTGGAATGACTTAGTATGAATAGAAGTTATAGTTCATGAGTGCATTAAAATATTGAGTTTAAATTTTGAGCTGCTTTGTAATATGCTAGAAATTTTTATCTGGGGATCTATTAATTTTTGTAGAGTTTTAAAGTTATGTTTGATTATGAATATTTTATATATAGATTCATGATTCATGAACTCTTGAGTTTAAAAGTTGGAGTGAAAATGTTAAATTTTGAAAAAGTCAGTAGTAACATGATAAAAATTTGCTTTGAGATTTATGGAAGTGATTAAAAAAAAATTTCATGATAAATTTGAACGGCTTGGAGTGAATACAAATTTTGGTGGTTTATTTTTAAAAATTTTATTAAGAAACTTTTGGAGGAAACTTGAGTTAAAATTTTAATGGTAGGCCATTAAGATAGCTCTAATAAGATAGATGTACTCCACACTAATTGCCATATCACTCATGACCGTGATAGTAGTATATACACAAATGTTGTTAGTCATCTACCAAACTATGCGACTGTATCCCAATCTTGACTTACTCGACCTTTCCTCGTGACCTACTAACCGTCTGCGGATTGAATAACGAATTGATCGCTGCTTGACTGTATTCATCTAGAAGACTATCTTCTCACTAGAATTGTGTCCCTAAATTATTATTTTACTGGATTCCTTAATTAATTTTATCTCATGCTTTAACTTGATCTCCTTTATTTTTGTGCATAAATTGTCACCCCATGAACTCCCACTTTCTATTTTTGATATTTTGGCGTCCCTTACCGTGACTTGGATATTTGGAGTACAACACTAGACTTTTCCTTCCAACAAATTTCATATGCAAGACCTAGACGGGCACACCTTCATGTAGATATATCATGTCCCACTAAAACACGTCTCCTTGTACACTATTTTTATGATATGACTTTCTGGTCAAAAAGGGCTAAACTAAATTCTTTACCATGGCACCGATATATTTTTGACCATGGAAAGGGACGCAACCTCGGCTCAATTCTTTCGACCCGGTGTGTGATTATGTTCTAGTTGATTTCGTAAACGCTTAACTTTGCACTTTATCTTGATTGCTTGACCTGTTGTCCCATCACACTACTAGTTTAACTCTTGTAAGTTGGGTAGAATACCTGACGATCTAACAAACCCTCTGTCCTTGTGACCCTGTTGATGAGTTTACTTAGACTAGAAATTCAGAGGACCTTAACCAAGCCATAAGTGAAGAAATACTAGGACAAATGTATAGGCCCACACTTTGGGTAAGACTCAATTTTAAAGGATCTTGGACTATTTAATTTCCTTCATCATCCACTGCTTATATTTTGACTATCTTATGTTGCTATTATAGTCTAGTTTTGCAAGCTTACTCTTTATCGAACTTGTTCGTGACATATGTTTATTGTGGGCGTCCACTACTACATTGTCTAATCAGAACCGACGTATTATGGTCTGATCAACCATAGTGCACTTGGTTCACCTTTTGTATATTGTTCAACGTGGATGGAGACATAGTTAAACTTGGCCCTAGAGTCTCACCCACGACTGCCTTGGCAATTCTTTTTGGAACTTATTCAGTCGTCTTTGAACCGCTCATTCGAATTCGATAATGTCTTCTTCGAACTCCTTATTTTTGCCTTTTGCCTGTTTTAGAAAGACAAACACCCGTACTTGATATTCTCTTAGTTGTCCACTGTCTATTGCCAAGATAGTTAGCCAGTTACCAACTGATGTGACTGTAGCCCCATCTTGAGTTAATCATCCTCCTCGTGACACTAGAATCATTATCACGACTTTCTAATTATTCTTGAGACTTAAGAATGATTCAAATCATTTCCTTAATCAAACCTAAACCCAGACGACTATATTTTCTCAAGGAACCATACCTCCCAAGTCCCTAAGTTATTCTCTTTGATCAACCCAATGGCTTATTATTTCTCGAATTGTGTTATCATGATTGTCTTAGCTAGCGACCCTCGTCCATTACCATATTCGTGAATTATTTTCCTACTTAATGAATTCATGACTTTCTAATAGCACATTTATGTTAAGTACCATTTTCTTGCCTCGCCAAATGAATTGTTCATACTTTCTTATCGTTAAACTCTTGTACCCTACCTATTCCTAAATTTCGAGGACAAAATTCTTTTAAGTTTGGTAGAATGTAAACCCCCTAAATTTCTACTACAATTTTTTTAAATATTTTTGTATTTATTTTGTACTTTGTATCTGCACGTCGCATACGAGTTTGCCTTGTTGTATTTACGTAGCGTGCGAGATTTGCGTTTCGTAATTTCTCGATGAGTGCGAATATGTGTCGAGGTACATATTTTAGAAAAATATTTTTATTATAAATTTTATTTTTATAGGAAAGTACATATTCAAATAAATGTGATAAATATTTTTATTTGGTATAAAAAAGTTAATTTATTCGTCATTTAAAAATAAGTAGTGAATTGGAAATTTTGGGTTTATATGAAATATATTCCAAATATTTTACGAAATTTGGAATTTGTTTATTAATATTGTAATGTCCCGAATTCGTGATACGTATTTAGTATACGTATACGTGTTTTGGACCCATATTTTATTTAGTCATGATTAGTTATCTTGGTTTATTTTGTATTGGCTTGGTTTTATTGGCATTGATAGTTCAATTGGTTTTAATGGTTCATTGGTTTATTTTTGGATTAGTGAGGCTTGGTTTATTTTATAATTCATTTGGTTTAAATTGCTAGAGAGAGAGTTTATTGGCCTTGACTTGGTTCACCTTGGTTTATCTTGGCTTGGTTTATTCCTGGGTTGGTTCGGCTTAGCTTGGTTTTGCCTTGGTTCATCATGAACCAATAGGAGAACCACCTACCTACCACCACTACTACCATTTATTAACCCCCACTTCCTTCTCTCTCTTCATTACTCTTTTTCTTTTCTCCATTAACTTCTCACCTACTAGAGAGAGGGAGAGAGAGGTCTAGGCAAGTGCAACTTGCTTCATGGAGGAACTCCAATTTTATTGCTTCATTCTCTTCCTTGCAGCATTTTATCATACTTTAGTACTTGGCATTTTTACTTTCCATGGCTAGATTCTTGTAGATCTAAGTTTACTTTATTTTCGGATTTCTAGGGTTTTGATCTACTTAATCTTGTTATTTCAAAGTTTTGTTGGTTCCATGTTGTAGAGCATTTCATTCTGCCCCGTTTTGACCTATGGAAGTTCGGATTTGGGCTCTGGATGATGGAGTTATGGAGCTTGAGAATTTGGCTCTCATGGTGTTCTTCTTCTCGAAATTTTGGAGAAGATGAACTGTGCTTGACTTGACCGCATGAATATTTTATGCGGCAAGTATTCTATTCAGCCGCATGACTGGAAGTACTTGAGCCGCATGAGGGCCGGACTCATCTAGCCGCATAAGTCTACTTCCTCTCTTAGCCGCATAGGCTGAGTCTCATTCCAGCCACATGGATTCATTTTCCATCAGTCGCATGAGAAGTTCCTTCCCAGCCGCATAAATTCTTTTATCCCCTGGCCGCATGGGACTTGACTCGGTTCAGCCGCATAGCCCTTTGCTCTGCGGGCCGCATGAACCCGAGTCCGTTCCAGCCGCATGAGAGCCCTTCCTCCGTGAGCCGCATGGCGTTGTTCCCCTTGTAACCGCATAAGCCTTTCTCTTTTAGCCGCATGTGCCTGACCCTATTTAGCCGCATGGACTGTTCTCTTCCCAGGCGCATGAGATCATTCCTGGCCGCATATGACTGAGCCGCATGGCTCTCCTATAGCTCTGTGTACTGTTGTTTTATTATTATTTTGCCCATCACGAATTATTTAATATATTTGGAAGTGATAATTGAACATGACATGACATGACCTGATAGTAGCCCGTCGTGGTGCACTTTTGACCAGTAAACTTGACATGATAGCCTGACATGATATATCTTGATAAGCTGTTGCGACGGCTACCTGACATGACCTGACCTGTATAAGTAACCTGGACACCGTGGGCGATTGTGCTTGTACAAATAATCCAGTCCTGTCTTGCATCATGTCTAGGAGGGGACTCCTGATTACCACGGTCAGGAGTACCTACTGAAATGGACTAAGGTTAATGATTAGAATAATTCACTAGACATGAAGAGATGTTCCCCAGTTACAGGCGACCCCGTTATTTCGGCCGCAAATGTTTGGACTTGTAGTCTGCCGACGAGTAGGACACATTTCTAGCCCACTGTTATGTGGGGCACTCACCATTTTCACTTTAATGATTGAACTCTATTGTCACTCTAGTGTATTGTACTCTCTCTGATTGTCGCCTTAATGATTGAACTCTCTAAATTGTCACTATAATGTTCGCCTGGATAACCTGGGTAGCTGCAGGGCCTGTGACTACTTGGAGCATCTCATTGCATCTTGCTAGTAACTAGGATTGTGATAACCCTAGTTAGTTAATGTAGAAAGCCATAGGCGATGATTGGCCGTGAATGCTTGGATGGAGTCTAGTCCAGTATAGTATTGTCTAGAAGTGATTGATTGCAAAATTGTACCAGAATGATTGAATGATTGTCACTCCAGATTGTTACTATAATGATTGTACTCTATTGTCACTCTAGCGTATTGTACTCTTCATTGTCACTTTTATCATTGTACTCTCTCCTTTTCACTTTAATGATTGTCACCTTTAGCAATAAATAATCAGAGACTAAGTTCTGTTCAGGCGAAGGGTTACAATCTCGGTCCTTGTTTGGTTTAAGGATTGTAACCTGGCTTCCGGAATAGTACCTTTGTCTTCTCTTCATATACTGCCCAGCTATATTTTATTTAGCATGATTCTCCAGTTGTCTTATGTCAATGATGCTTCACTTAATTATTTTCTCTGATTGGGATAAGTGCATTGGTAGTGCACAAACCTCAATCTGTGCTACTTATTACTGTTTTCTTACATATTGAATGCTAATGATTTGTTGGTTTTAGTTCTTAAGTGAAGCCTCCTTTGTGGCACTTGCTCTTTCTGGGGTCTGATCCAGCTAGTTTTGTATGGCCAGATACCGGAGCAGCACCAAAGGATCTCCCTGCTTTCCAGCCCGATGGTGGTCACCAGGCGTAACCAGGGCATCGAGTAGGTTTTTTTTTGTTCACCCACTGTAATATTGTAAATTATTCTTTTGAGGCGTTTAGCCGACGAGCAAGTGTTAGCTCGATTGCAGCTTTTACTTATTGTCTGCCTACGGGCTGTAACATGATTGACAAGCCCCGGGGGTTGATCATGTATGACTGAACTCTTGCTAGTCCTCACATTTTATAACGACTAGCTTCATGATCATTCCAAATATGTAATGTATGGGACGCCTTACTATCGTGTATTTGGTGGTCTGACATCTTGTAACTATTATTAGTTGGTTGAGATTGAGACAATAGGCTATTTTATGACCTTAAGTGACTGATGGATTATAGTGAAACCCTCGCATATCTAGACAGCCGTGACCGTATAGCGGCGTGGATTCCATTTCGTTATACGTAGCTGGCTATGTCTGCCCCCGCTCTCCAGTGTTCTGGTTCTGGGACGTGACAAATATATTTTATTATTTATAAAAGCTATTTTATGATTTAATATTTAAGTAATTATCTTGATTTTTGAAATTAATTAATGTTATATTTTAATATTTATGAAAAACATATTTAAAATTTTTGTTTTATTTAATATTTGAATTATTTTGATATTTTAAATTTGGAAAAGATTTTATTTTAAATAGGCATTAAATTAAAGGAAGTTTATCTAGATTGATTTGGATTTGATCGCTTAATTTCTAAATCAATTTAAATAAAAAGATGGAATTATCCATCGGAGTTTAAACCATTATAAGTCCGTATCCAACTGGAATTCCTACCTCCTATATAAGGAGAGGTACTCATTCATAAATTCTACCATCCATAAACGTACATTGTGTCTGTGTCGTGCCTCTTTCCATCCACTATATGTTCCCCATTACAAATACATAAAATTATGTCCCGTCCGACAATCCCGGACGTCCACCCAGCCGTGTCGGACACTCCCGACACGGCAACTCAATCCTAAACCTTACCCTGCCGCTCAGCCGACAAAGTCGCCACCACCATCTTCGTCATCATTCCCCCAAACCATCCCTGTCATCATCATCGCAACCAACCACCAGCATTGATACTGCCATCTCCACCATCAGCCATCCACCACTGTTGTGGCCTCCTCCGACAACAGCGACCACCGCAACATCAACAGCCATCAACAACCCGACTTCACCCAAATCCCCGACAGAAAACACCACCACCAACCTCATCATCACCATCCTCCACGCCAGCCGACCCCGTTCCGACAGCACCCCCACACCACCATCGTCGCTGTCGCCACCATCCCAACCCGCTACTACCGTCGCAGCCACCCAACTCCGACCACCGTCATCACCACCACAAGCCCCTGTACCATCGCCACATCTGGCATCATAACCAGCCCTTATTCCCGATCCGCTCCGCCAAGGCCATCGCCGGTCGGCGTTACCCCCAAAATAACACTCCATCCGACCACCACCACCACCATCGAAGGAGAAGAATAGAGAAACTTAACCTGACCAAACCGGCCGGATCTGCCTCCGTGCCCTCCGTCGAACTCGAGCCGCGCCGCCGACTTCCCGGAGTACTAGACCTGTCAATGGATAGTCAAAAATTCGAATCCGATCCAATTTCGTATCCGAACTTTCGGATATTTTTCAAAATTTCGGATATTGGATTCGGATATCCGAATATTTTTCGGACATTATCCATTTTCGGATACGAATTCGGATATTAAGGTATTCGAATCCGTTAATATCTGATCCGAATTTAAATTGCAAATTTCAAAAATCGAATTCGGATATCGGATTCAGATATCCGAAATTTTATATATATTATAGTATATTGTATATGTAATATATATTAATTAATAGAGAAGATTAAAGTATTTTATTCTCAGCTGACTTTTAAATAAATAAATTATAATATAATTTATATATAATAGTTATATATATTAATTACAATTTATAACAGAAGAAGAAAGGACTCAAATATGTAGAGAAATTGAATTTGGTTTTTGGATATTCGAATAATAACTAAATTTTTAATATTTCGGATTTTGGATATTCGGATAATAACTAAATTTTAATATTTCGGATTTCGGATATTCGAATACTAGCATTCGAATTTTTTAGCTAATCGGATCGGATATTATCCGATATCCGTTAAACTAGACGGATACGAATTCGGAGTGTCAAAAAATATATCTGTTCGGATATCGGATTGGATTCGGATATTACAAAAATAAATTCGGATACTGATACGGATATTGTCATGTCCGTACCGATAAGCATCCGTTGACACCCCTACGGAGTACCGCCCAACCGCCACCGTCGATCGAAGCCCGTTCTTCTTCCCGCTCGATCTCCAGCCGGTGGCCCTACAAGCGCCGTATCCGGTGTGCTCCACCGCGCTCGTCCACGATCCGGCGCCGCCAACTCTCCTTTGCACTACTAAAATCTGCTTAATTGACAACGTAAATTTAGCGACGTTCACATAACATCGCTAAATTGCTGACATTAGCGACGTATAACTGAAACGTCGCTAACCGTCGCTACTAGCGACGCAAATAGCGACATGACAACGACGTATATTAGTTACATGAGCTAGCCGTCGCGAAACGTCTCTATGACGTCGCTAATAGCGACTAATTTAGCGACGTTCATAAGATCGTCGCTAAATTCTAATTAAATTAAACCCCCCCCCCCCCCCGATTAATTTCTCCCCCCCGATTCATTTCCCCCCATCCATTTTACTATCTCACTCTCTCCCTCCGGCGCTCTCACTCTCACTCTCTCCGGCGCTCTCACTCTCTCCGACGACTCTCCTCCGGTACGTGACTCTCTCTCTCTCTCTATTTTTGGTGTTGATGGTTGGGGGGGTGCTGGTGGCTCGGAGGGAGGGGCAGGAGGTGCGGGTGGTTGGGGGTGAGAAATGGTTGGGGGTGGCTAGGGGGTGGGGCAGGAGGGTGAGGAGGGGGGGCTGGGGGAGGGGAGGGTTAGGGTTAGGGGTGGGTGTGTGGGGGGGAGGGGAGTGGCGGGAGGGTGAGGGCGACTGGGGGGTGAGGGCGGGGGGGGTTGGGGGGAGGGGAGGGGGGTTATGGTAAGGGTTCGGGTTAGGGTTAGGGGTGGTTGGTGGGGGAGGGGAGCAGGGGGGGTAAGGGGGGGCTGGTGGGGCAGGGGTTAGGGATAGGGTTCGGGTTAGGGTTAGGGTTGGTGTAGGGGGGGAGGGGTACGGGGGGGGCTGGGTCAGGGTCACCGATAGTGCCAAAAATTCTGATAATTTAGTAATAATTTTGTTTTCCGAAACCGAAAAATCTGATACTCCGATTCGAAACCACGTACCGAGAGTGTCGATATTTGTAACACGTAGTTTTGTTGGTTGGTTAATGCCGTCGTCTATTTTCTTTGATCCCGATACTCATAGGAATGGTCCCGAGTCATGGCCGTAGTATGTAGTATATTCGTTTTAGTTTGTAGTATATTCGTTTTAGTTTTGAAGTTTTAGTTTTGAAGTTTATTCGTTTTAGTATGTAGTATGTAGTAGGAATGGTCCCGACTCATAGGAATGGTTCCGAGTCACGACCGTAGTATGTAGTATGTAGTATATTCGTTTTAGTTTTGAAGTTTATTCATATTTGTAGATATCTAGTAATGGCTATATCCATGTATCTGTAAGACCGTTCGTGGATGTACAACCGCATTCGATATGACATGTGCGGTGTGCGAGATGAATACGTCGTCGGAGTAGAACAATTCCTCCAATTCGTGAAGGCATTTCCTCAATCCATGGACGGCATGGACATTAAGTGCCCGTGCGCAAAATGTCGGAACATGAAGTTTCAACCAGAATTGGATGTGACGTATCACTTATACACAAAGAATTTCCTTCCAAATTACTACCAATGGACCGCACACGGAGAGCTTGTACCTTTAGCATTCCAAGCGGAGCCTTATGTGGAGCCTTATATGAATGTCCACAATCGAACTGGCGTCGATAACGAGTACATGAACATGGTCTTCGATGCTGCGGGGCCTAGTTTTGATCCATACAATCGTGACGCAGCTGAGGAGGCACCGAATGCCGATGCCGCGAAGTTCATGGAGTTGCTGGAGAATGCAAGGACTCCTTTGTACCCTGGCTGTGAGGACCATTCACTGTTAGAGGTGATCACTCGGCTCTTGAACATAAAGTCTGACTTTAATATGTCGCAAGAATGCTACAATAGAGTGCTCGAGTTGATTACCGATATCTTACCGGAGGGTGCCAAGTTACCGAAAGACTTCTACCGCTCTAAGAGGATGGTGAGACCCCTCTGGATGGGATACAACAAGATCGATTGCTGTCAGAACGGATGCATGCTTTACTACAAAGATCACAAGGATGCAGAAGTATGCGGATTCTGTGGTGCTGATCGCTACAAGCCAACTGCTGCAGGCAAGTCTAAAAGACCCACTGCTTCAATGCACTACTTGTCGTTGACGCCGCGGTTGCAGAGGTTGTTCATGGTGAAGGAGACTGCCAAAAATATGAGTTGGCACAAGCGACAACAGACCGAAGGAGTGTTGGATCACCCATCTGATGGAGAAGCGTGGAAGCACTTCGATCGAGCTATCCTAATTTTGCTTCTGATTCGCGTAATGTAAGGTTGGGGCTCTGCTCCGATGGTTTCACCCCATTTGGTCTTTCAGGCTCCCATTATTCATGCTGATCGGTAATCCTCACTCCGTACAACCTACCGCCTTGGATGTGCATGAAGACACCTTACATGTTCTTAACTATTATCATCCCCGGTCCGAATAACTCGAAGAGGAACATCGACGTGTACTTACAGCCATTGATAGATGAGCTGAAGCAGCTATGGGAAACAGGGGCGTACACGTATGATGCTTCGAAAAAACAAAATTTTCAGATGCGGGCAGCACTAATGTGGACAATCAACGACTTTTTGGCTTATGGAATGTTATCTGGATGGAGCACTCTTGGTCGGCTTTCATGTATGCATTGCATGGACCGTACTAAGGCTTTTCATATGAGACATGGAGGAAAGTCATACTTCTTTGATTGTCACCGACAGTTCTTGCCGAAAGACCATCCGTACCGTAGGAACATAACTGCATTCCGTGCCGGAGCTATGGAGAAGGGCGATCCACCGCCAATGTGGTCCGAAGAGGACACATGGTAGCAAGTAAAAGAAATCCCAAGTGCTATTGAAGATCCTACAACGAGCAGCCGTTGCGAGGGATTTGGCGAAGATCATAACTGGACCAAAAGGAGTATATTCTGGGATCTACCATATTGGAGCACAAATCTGATTAGACATAACCTTAACGTCATTCATATCGAGAATAACGTGTTTGATAACATAATTAATACTGTAATGGACGTCAAAGGAAAGATAAAAGACAATCAGAAGGCTAGATTGGACTTAGCCAAAATATGCAGACGCCCTTCATTGCACATGATAGACAACGGGAAGGGAAAGCTTTTACGGCCTAAGGCAATCTACTCGCTGGACAAGGAGGACAAAGTGAGACTTTGTAGATGGATCCAGGACTTAAAAATTTTGGATGGATACGTCTCCAATCTAAGAAGATGTATCGACATAAAGGAGTATAAACTGACCGGAATGAAGAGCCACGATTGCCATGTATTCATGGAGAGGTTAATTCCTGTTGCATTTCGGGAATTATTACCGCCGGTAGTCTGGGATCCATTACAGAGCTTAGCATATTCTTCAGAGATCTTTGTTCTTGCAAGTTGCTCGTCGATCGTTTAGAGAAGCAAGAGAAGGACATTGTGGTAACACTTTGCAAACTTGAGAGAGTTTTTCCTCCTGCATTCTTCGACTCAAAGGAGCATTTGCCGATTCATCTTATCCATGAGGCTCTTATTGCTGAACCTGTCGGTTATCGTTAGATGTACCCGTTCAAGCGACAGTTGAACCACCTCAAGTGGAAGCTGAAAAATGAGGCACGGGTGGAGGGTTCTATTTGTGAAGCATATGTCCTTGAGGAGATTTCAAACTTCTGTTCCATGTATTTTCAGCCTCATATTGCTACAAACAGAACAAGGGCTCCCAGAAATGACGACGGCTATGAAGTTGGTATTGAGGCAAAGCTGAAAGTATTTACTGCCTACGAAAAACCATCGGGTAAAATAAAAAAAAGATATCTAAATGACGACGAGGTTAGCGCTGCAATGTTATATGTATTGCTCAACTGCGACGAGGAAGAAGTGGACAAGCTAGAGGGGTAAGTAAAATTATTTCGTGTGCTTCGTTGCTTATGAATATAACTAATATAACTATGCTTCGTTGCTTTTCAGCATGTTTAAGGATGAGGTAACATCCAACAATCCGTAAGCAACCGAGGAGGAAGTAGAACAGCAAATGAGACTTTATTTTCCTTTTTGGTTGAGAGCATATGTACGAATATCTTCACAATTTACTTTTTCTGTACATTTATACTTGCACATAATAATTAAGTTAGCATCGTTTATATGGTATTTAGGTTGATCGTCCGGAGGCAATCCTTGAGAATGAGTATATTAAAACTCTAGCCAAGGGGCCAATTTATCAAGTGAAGACCTGGCCAAGTTACTGCGTAAATGGTTTCAGGTTCAAGTCAACAAATGCTCGAATAAGAGACGACTTCTTGGATTTGGATTCTACGAAGAATAGTTTTTTGTGCATAAAATCTTCAAACTACAAAGACGTCAACCCAGGCAATGACTTCTTTGGCATCTTACGGGAGATTGTGGAACTGACATACAATTATGCTATAGAACCTTATAAGATCGTATTGTTCAGATGTGACTGGTTCGATCCGATCCAAGGTCGAGGTTGGAGAGTTGACAAACATGGTCTTGTTGACATAAATTATCGTCGTCGATATCAAGCTTATGAGCCGTTTGTTCTAGCAAGCCAGGCTTAGCTAGTTTACTTTACCAGCTATCCAAAACGAGGAGCCGGGAGATCAGATTGGTGGGCAGTCTGTAAGACTAAAGCTCGGAATACCTTCGATGTCGATGAGATAGCTTATCAGGAAGACGAACTACCTCTTATTACAAATATTGTCGACGTGGACTCAACGGAAGTTCCTCATGACATGTTTCATCAATTGGAAGAGGTAGAAGTATCAGAAGAGGAAGAGGAAGTTGATAGAAGTGAAGAGGAAGGGGAAGAGGAAGAGGAAGAGAAATCGGAACAAGATAAATTTTCAGAAGATGATTGAATATGTTTAATTTTCAGATGTAGTATGGTTTACTTTTGTTTTTTTCAGATGTAGTATGGTTTACTTTTGTTTCAGCGACGTTAATAAGCGACATTTTCAGATGTAGTATGGTTTACCTTTGTTTTTTTCAGATGTAGTATGGTTTACTTAGCGACGTTTTCAGATATAGTATGGTATACTTTTGTTTTTTTCCAGATATAGTATGGTATACTTCTGTATTTTTTCAGATATGGCTCGACATGGATCCTTTGGTTCCGGTGCTGGTGGGAGTCGACGACCCGACAGTCTCCATCTACCACTCCTCCTACCGACTCCTCATCCCCCCGTACTCCAGTATACACTAGCGGTCTAGTCGCGGCAGTGTCTCCATACCCGGCTCTAGCAGTTCGAGGCTAGGGCCTTCTTCTTCTATGCAGCCAGTACCGTCGAGTATTCCAGAGGTCGACCCCACTACTAAGGAGCATGCCGAGGCCGAGGCCCACGCCGAGGGCGAGGGCGAGGCCGAGGGGCAGGCTGCGGGCAGGGGCAGGGGTAGGGGGCAGGATAGGGGCATGGTGCAGCTCCCATTTGAGACAGGTCCTCCGTATCGCCCGGAGAAGGATCTGAGGTTAGAGGATTGGGCCTGTACTCGGACTAGGCGGTAAGTAAAATTATTGCATTTAACTTGTTTAAATTTATTATAAACTTGTTTAAATTTATTATAAACTTGTTTAATAAATTTTAATTTCTATTTTACAGGTATCATCCCTCCTCCTTACACCGGTCGCTGGGTACATTCCTGTGACAGAACTACGGGGGGGCCTGGATCAACTGGAGGGATGTCCCGGCCGACAAGAAGGCCTTCTGGTTTGAGCACTTTTTGGTACGTAAAAGTTTATTTCCTTTTAACATTTAGTATGTTATGTTATAACTTACGTACTTCTATAATTTTTTCAGTGGACTTACTTCTTCCCTCCCCACCGCGCCGTTGCTGTCGAGGCTATTTTTTCCAGCGTCGCCAGCAAGCTCATTAGGGACGCGATCCTCGACCAAAAGGATCGTGACCGCCGGGGAGAGCCTATTCAGGGTTGGATCTTTACCGCCAACTGGGCGGTAAAGAAGAGGAGATTTGAGGAGGAAGCCTACAAGGAGAAGTCCGCAAAGTCTAAAAGAGCGCGACAGACGGGGTCGCAGTGGTGTGGTGGATCACGGTCCATCATGGATTTCTTCACCCATATGGTACGTATCTCGCCGTATACCCATAATTAATACTTTATAGTAATATATTTCTTTCAACTTAACTGACAAATCATATAATAATTTCGTAACAGGTTGAATCGGAAGAAGACCCGAATATGGTGACCTTGTTCCTCGCCACGCACATGAAGGGGGAGCGATTCGTAGACGACAAGGCCCGGGACACCTACATAAGTTTTACTTAATGCTAGTTCATTAATATTAATTTTTAGTTACGCAGAAAATTTATATATATATTATTTCTAGGCCGAGTTTTAGAAGTTTTACTTAATGCTAGTTCATTAGTATTAATTTTTAGCGACCACGTGAGAATTCATATAGATGTTATTTCTAGGTCGAGTTCTTGAGGCTTAGGGAGGCCGGGCCGACACGGTCAGAGGGAGCTGGTGCTAGCAATTCCCAGCAGCCCCCGGCCGCCGCAGCTCAGTCAGATGACGAGCTGTAGATAAGGGCCATTGGTGGCATGCATAGGGGTACGTACTATGGTATGGGCTCCTATGGTGCCTTCATTGCATCACAGGCCTCTACGACCGCCACTACTGTGCCCGGCCCCGCACAGACTGAGGAGTCGCTCCACCACCAGCAGAGTGTCGATGCGTAGATCGCAGCTATGCGTGACGAAATGCTGCAGATGATGAGGGGGCCGCATACAGATGATTCTGCGCTCATTTTACGCTTCGAGAGGCTTGAGGAGACTACTGAGGCGCTGCGACAGATGACCCACGCTACGCAGGAGGCTACGTAGCATTTGGTCGAGCAGATGCAGCAGTTCCAGGAGATAGCTATGGAGTGACCGTCTGCTGGTACGTCGGGAGCATCGTCTACATCCGACGGTGCACGAGAGGACATGCTCGTCCACCTGTTATCACCGGAGGAGTATCAGATGATCCTGTCGTTGCGACGACAGTCATCTGGGGGCGCTCCTCCTCCAGCTCCGGCTCCAGCACCTAGTCCAGCTCCAGCATCGGGTCCAGCTCCAGGTGATCAGTAGTTTCTTTTTTGCATTTCTGGATTGTACTATATTTTTTACTTTGTACGTATTTGGGGATATTTACTTTGTTCGTTGAGGATATTGACTTTGTACGTATTTGCAGATATTGACTTTGTTCATTGAGGATATTATATATTGACTTTGTTCGTTGCGGATAGTATTTTTTCTTTATATTTTTTGTATATTCTGGAACGTATTGTGCGTGCCGGTGTTGAGTGTTCCACCGAGGGGGTCGACGAGCCCAGGGATTGGATTCTGTATTTTTTATTTTTTATTCTATATTTTGGCTCAGGCTCCAGCTCCATTTGCATTCTGGAATCTGTTTTTTTATATTTTTTTAACTTAGCGACGTTTTTAGCGACGTTACGCTTCGTCGCTAAATATTAGCGACGTTAATAAATGTCGCTAAAAGCGTCGCTAAATGCTGACGTGGCAACACGTGGTACCAAATCTGATGTCAGCACGTCGTCGCCAAAATGTCGCAAAAGTGTCGCTAAACGGTGCCAGACAATAACGTCGCCATTTGCGTCGCTAATTAGCGTCAACGTTAAATCGTCGTAAATAACGTCGCTAATTAGCGGCGTTTAGAACGTCGCTAAATAACGTCGCCATAACGACGTTTTGCGATGTTTTCTCGTTTAGCGATACGTTTTTTTTTCGTTGTTTCCAAAACGTCGCTAATTTCACTTAGCGACGTTTTCACCGAGTTTAGCGACATTTTGGAATGTCGCTAATCTGACAAATTTTTGTAGTGTTGCTTCTCCGCCGAGCCGGAGCCCTTTCTCGGATGTTGCCACGAGCACGCGCCGACAAGCGTCCCCCACCGCGCCCGGAGCTGGCGCCGCCCCCATCTGCCGCGTTGAACGACGAGACGAGCGCCGCCCTCCGCCCGTCTCGACGTCGTCGTGAGCCGCGCTTCCTCCCGAGACTCCGGTCAGCCACGCCGAACCGTCCGTACGCGACCCTAGGTAACTCCGCTCCTCTCCTCACTCTCCGATCTCATCTCTTCTCTCTCTCCACTCCTTTATTTCTTCTTTTTAAGACGGAACAGCAGATGCTGTCCACAGTATTACTATTTATTATTTATTTATTATTATTTATTATTATTATTATTATTATTATTATTATTATTATTATTATTATTATTATTATTGATTATTATTATTATTAGTTTATTATTATTATTATTATTATTTAGTATTACTGCTATCATAATTAAGCTTAACACTGTTGATATATTTTTACCAAAAATTTAATTTGCAAATTCTAGTTTTAAACCTAAAATATTATTATATTATATTCATAGGATATGGTGAATGGGCACTACAAAAAAAGTGTCTTTTTGGGACGACACTATAAGGAACACTAGTCTAGAAAGTCCTAAAAGTATAATTCTAGGGACGGCTATATTTTTAGTAACAAAATGTTGCTTTTTTTTTGGACAGATTGTGAAAATGGATCACTATTTGGGACTGACAAAAATTTCTGTTCCAAATAATACATATTTTCGTCCCAAATATGTTGGCGGGAATACCACACGTGTGGCGGCTAATTGCCAAATTATATGGGAGGAAAGTTTACCTCCACGTGTTTCCATCGTAACCATTCGATCGGATGGATTAATCCAGACCGTCCATCCCAAATCATATTTCCTATAGTCGATAGGACTTATCTCTCTTTCCGATCAAAAAACTTTCTCTTCCTCTCTCTTTCCGATCAAAAATGGCGATAGAACTGCTCTCTCTCTCTCTCCGACCTAGGTGATCCAGTGTTGCTGCTCTTTTTTCTCTCCGACCATTGTTTCGACCTGGTGCTCCAGTGTTGCTGCTCTCTCTCTCTCTCTCTCCCCGACCATTGCTCTCTCTCTGTCCGATCTTCCAACCCTAGGTGCTCCATTGCTGCTGCTTGGTATACTTCCCCCAATCTTTAGAATTTTTTACCAAAATATTTTAGTCTTTGCCCTAATATTTGGATACATGTTATTTTGTCCTAGATTGTTTGCTTGGAATTTGAGTGGTTTACACTATTTACACCGTTTACTCAATTTTTCCTTGAAATTTGAGTGTTTTACACTGTTTACACGGCTGCATGCAATTTTGTCGTAGATTGTTTGCTTAAAATTTGAGGGTTGTATACTGTTTACTAAAATTTTACTTAAAATTTGAGTGTTTCACACTGTTTACACGGCTGCATGTAATTATGTCGTAGATTATTTGCTTAAAATTTGAGGATTGTACACTGTTTACAGAAATTTTGCTTAAAATTTGAGTGTTTCACACTATTTACACGGCTGCATGTAATTTTGTCGTAGATTATTTGCTTAAAATTTGAGGGTTTTACACTGTTTACTGAAATTTTGCATAAAATTTGAGTGTTTCACACTGTTTACACGGCTGCATGTAATTTTGTCGTAGATTATTTGCTTAAAATTTGAGGGTTGTACACTGTTTACTGAAATTTAGCTTAAATTTTGAGTGTTTCACACTGTTTACACGGCTGCATGTAATTTTGTCGTAGATTATTTGCTTAAAATTTGAGGGTTTTACACTGTTTACTGAAATTTTGCTTAAAATTTGAGTTTTCACACTGTTTACACGGCTGCATGTAATTTTGTCCTAGATTATTTGCTTGAGATTTGAGTGTTTTACACTTTACTCAAATTTTTGCTAGAAATATGAGTGTTCTACACAGTTTACATGGCTGCATGTTATTTTGTCCTAGATTATTTACCAATTTTTTTATCAACATTTGCTTGAAATTGATTACTTGTCCATAATAAGAGTTATTTACCAATTTTTTGCTCGAATTTAATTACATATGGCACTGTTTATACAGGATTATTTACCAAGATTTTTTTAGGATTATGTACCAATTTTTTATAATTATTTACATGTGATACTGTTCCCGGCTGCATGTTTTTGTCTTAATTTTTAAGCATCAGTTATTTAGGTGATTGTTTTTCTTTTGGGAAGATTTCGGTTTATGAAGTATATCAGTTTATTGAGAAAATTATTTGGTGGCAAAAATATGTTAGAACACCAAAATATGTGCACATTGTCATATATTTGTGATTATTTGTGAAAAAATAGATTTTTTTGTGAAAAATTGGGCCACATTTAGACCTGTCAATTGGGCCGGGCCGGCCCATCCCAGCCCGGCCCGGCCCGAACCCCAAACACTGCTTATCATTTGTTTGTCAATGTGTGTTATTCTTGGCTTTAGCACAAGCAATTTGTGCTGTGCTTGGCTTTGGCCAAGCAATTTGTGCTTTGCTTGGATTGGGTTTGCTTGGCTTTGCTTTTTGCTGTGCTGTGCTTAGTTTGGCTTTTTTTTGTGGGTACATGCCAGCCAGTCTTCATGACGGGCGGTGAACGGTGACTGTGTTGTTGAGGCTAAGCCATAGGAGCAAAAATTTGGAGGAGAAGAACAAAATGAATACCCAAATGTATCATGTGCCAATCAAATCTCGGCACGGCACGGCCCGGCCCGGCCCGGCCCGGCCCGACCCGACCCGAAGCCCACCGTGTCGTGGGTCACGTGCCGGACTGGGCTGAGATTTTTCACCCTTGGCCCGGCCCGGCCCGGCCCGCTATAGTTCATGGGTCGAAGAGGCCCGAGCCTGGCCCACCCAAATTCAGTGTCGGGCCGGCCCGGCTGACTTGACAGGTCTAGACACATTTGCATGGACAGGAACATGAGTTTGAACCTGGCTATGTTCTTTGTAGATTTTAATTTGTCAAATTATTGTGATTATGCGTTCATGTAGGAATTATTGTGATTATTTGTGAAAAATTGGGTTTTCTTGTAAAAAATTGGGACACATTTGCATGGATAGGAACATGAGTTTGAACCTGGCTATGTTGTTTGTAGATTTTAATTTGTCAAATTATTGTGATTATGCGTTCATGTAGGAATTACTGTGATTATTTGTAAAAAATGGGTTTTTTTAAAAAATTGGGACACATTTGCATGCCCATTCTGGATTGATGTTAAACATATTATAAATGGAGATGAATTTGAACCTGGCTATGTTCTTTGTAGATTTTAGTTTGTTGAAAATCGACATCTGTGAATCATGCTTGAGCTTTTCAGTTGAAATTGGTTATTTGTGCCATGTGTTAGTTCTATGTCAGTAAGTCATAATCAACCTTGGTATATTAATTTCCTTTTTCTAGCTAGTAATTGTCATAATCAATTGGTTATCTATATGCTTATTATTTCTTCTTCTTGGGCACATTAGTACATGGCTACCAATAAGTGTTTGCTCTATTATTAAATTTGTCTTTGCTTGATATATTGCATAAGAATTTTAACTCTAATTTGTTAGAAAGTATATTTTTTTTGGAAACTGAAATGGATAAGACTTATATAGTTGCTGCCTCAAGCTATAGTTGCTGCCTCAAGTTATATGATTTTAACTCTAATTTGCCTATGTATTTTAATTATTAGAAAGTTATATAGCTGCTGCCTCAAGCTTTTTGCCTCCATTTGCCTCAAATAGAAATTTCAAATTGAATTCTTGAAACAATAAAGATACAACTATTGTTCTGAATATATAAATGTACGCAAGTCGTTTGCTTATCAGGTATTTTGACATAGAAACTCCTCAATAGACTGGAAGCCTGGAACAAAAATGTTCTGTGACATTATCTTGTAATATAATTTTAATCATATATGTGTTTGTATCCAATTAGATTGTGTTTTAATTATTACTTTTTTGTCCATTTTGTCCCTCTCTAGACATTACTGTGATAAACATGTTCTGTGATAAACATATATTATTTAGTGGCTCTACTATTTAGTGGCTTCTACATGTTATGTGATAAACATATATTATTTAGTGGCTTCTACATGTTCTGTGATAAAGCATCCAAATTGTAAAGTACCATCAAATTATTTAGTGGCTCTACTATTCTGGCTTCTGTATCCCTTTAATTCATCATGCTACTTATACGAGACTGCAATTTGTATTTGAGTTGATAGTGTAGGTTTGTAATGACCAATCACGGGATAACCCTGCATATTGCAATTTTTAACTTCTATTAGGAAAAATGTCTCCACAAAAGAAGAAGTTTATCAAGCCTGGGTTCATGTCGGGATATGAGAGGCAAAGATTGAAAAATATTACTAGAAATAAAATGAAAATGGATGCTTTGAATTTGCAACAAGCTTCAAAGCTTGTAATGAATTCGAAGATGGTTACTCGAACAAGTTCGAGTAAGATGGGAAAAAGAAGCGCAAGTGAAAGAGATGATGAGTATATCCCCGTCGGTGATGACTTGCTTAGCGAGGAAGATAGCAACCATAATGAAGAATCTTCCAACCCTAAAATGAAGAAGGTAATAAATTGGATATCAAGTATTGTGTTTTCTGTCTTCATTCATTGGAATATCTCACTATTTTTCTTATGTTGCAGGTTGCAAACAATGATGACTCTTCTGTCCCTAAAATGAAAAAGGTTAAAAATTTGATCATAAGCGATTTTTTTACTGTTCTAGTGTACAACTTACTACTATGGTTGCAAATGATGATAAAAGCAACATCCGGGGTCCTCGAGTCTTGATCCTCTATTGGTGCTGGTCTTGACCCTCTACCAATGCTTGCACTGCCAATGTCTAATGAGCTGTGATACGCTCTAATACACCAGTGTACACTTAAATTTCTTCTGATACGCCACTGTGCAATTGATACTTCTTCTGATACTCGGGTATCCTGCTATGGTGGTTTGGTTCTTCATTGGTAGAGCTGGTTGAGCCGCATCGTAGATGTTATTGAGCTCTTGCAGACCCACGGTCAGCTTCGATCTGATGCCTAGCTTCAACTGGGATCAAATTGTAGAGGAAGAGTATTTTACTATGGTTTGAGCTTCCTTGCATAGATTTTTATTCTTATTTGAACTTCCTTCTATGTCTTATTAGTGTGTTGGACTATCTTGATCTAATACAACACATGTAGCAAATGATGAGAAAAGTAACATCCGGGGTCCTCGAGTCTTGATCCTCCATTGATGCTGGTCTTGACCCTCTGCCAATGCTTGCGTTGCCAATGTCTAGTGAGCTCTGATACGCTCTAATACACCAGTGTGCACTTAAATTTCTTCTGATACGCCACTGTGCAATTGATACTTCTTCTGATACTCGGGTATCATGCTATGGTGGTTTGGTTCTTCATTGGTAGAGCTGGTTGAGCCGCATCGTGGATGTTATTGAGCTCTTGCAGACCCACGGTGAGCTTCGATCTGATGCCTAGCTTCAACTGGGATCAAATTGTAGAGGAAGAGTATTTTACTATGGTTTGAGCTTCCTTGCATAGATTTTTATTCTTATTTGAACTTCCTTCTATGTCGTTTTAGTGTGTTGGACTATCTTGATCTAATACAACACATGTAGCAAATGATAAGAAAAGCAACATCCGGGGTCCTCGAGTCTTGATCCTCCATTGATGCTGGTCTTGACCCTCTGCCAATGCTTGCATTGCCAATGTCTAGTGAGCTCTGATACGCTCTAATACACCAGTGTGCACTTAAATTTCTTCTGATACGCCACTGTGCAAATGATACTTCTTCTGATTCTCGGGTATCCTGCTATGGTGGTTTGGTTCTTCATTGGTAGAGCTGGTTGAGCCGCATCATGGATGTTATTGAGCTCATGCAGACCCACGGTCAGCTTCGATCTGATGCCTAGCTTCAACTGGGATCAAATTGTAGAGGAAGAGTATTTTACTATGGTTTGATCTTTTTCTTGCATAGATTTTTATTCTTATTTGAACTTCCTTCTATGTCTTTTTAGTGTGTTGGACTATCTTGACAATTCTGGATATTTGATCCTCAAATTTTGTCGAGGATGAGCATTTTTCCTTTTCTTTATATACATATTGAATCTAATTTTCTTATATCTAATACAACACATGTAGCAAATGATACTTCTTCTGATACTCGGGTATCCTGCTATGGTGGTTTGGTTCTTCATTGGTAGAGCTGGTTGAGCCGCATCATGGATGTTATTGAGCTCATGCAGACCCACGGTCAGCTTCGATCTGATGCCTAGCTTCAACTGGGATCAAATTGTAGAGGAAGATTATTTTACTTTGGTTTGAGCTTTTCCTTGCATAGATTTTTATTCTTATTTGAACTTCCTTCTATGTCTTTTTAGTGTGTTGGACTATCTTGAAAATTCTGGATATTTGATCCTCAAATTTTGTCGAGGATGAGCATTTTTCCTTTTCTTTATATACATATTGAATCTAATTTTCTTATATCTAATACAACACATGTAGCAAATGATGAGAAAAGCAACATCCGGGGTCCTCGAGTCTTGATCCTCCATTGATGCTGGTCTTGACCCTCTGCCAATGCTTGCACTGCCAATGTCTAGTGAGCTGTGATACGCTCTAATACACCAGTGTGCACTTAAATTTCTTCTGATACGCCACTGTGCAATTGATACTTCTTCTGATACTCGGGTATCCTGCCATGGTGGTTTGGTTCTTCATTGGTAGAGCTGGTTGAGCCGCATCGTGGATGTTATTGAGCTCTTGCAGACCCACGGTGAGCTTCGATCTGATGCCTAGCTTCAACTGGGATCAAATTGTAAAGGAAGAGTATTTTACTATGGTTTGAACTAACTTCTATGTCTTATTAGTGTGTTTTTTTGCATAGCTTACTACGTACTATGGTTTGAACTTCCCTATGGCACTGTGTTGGACTATCTTGACAGCACCTACCTATATACTGCTACATTGATTATGTATTTTCAGGCTGCATACAACAGTCCTACGCGTAGGTCATCGCGTATTGCAAAGAATATGGAACAAGTCATAGCAATGGGTGAGAGGACATTAGATCCACGATTAGAACCCTCTTTTATGGAGGATGTCTTGCGCATTCCTATATCAAGACATCAAATTTTTCAGGAGAGCGATGATGAGCCTTTAGATAATGAGCCAGTAGAGAATTCTGAGAAAATACCGAAGGGTAAGTTTTGTATTGAAATTTATAATGTAAATTGTGAGCTATTAATGGTTCTGGTTTTTAAGTAGTATATTTATGAGTCTTTCCCTTTTGTTTCTGATAAGGTACGATGGAGAGTGGACCTTCCACTAGGCAACATAGAGGAGCTGCTAAGCCATGGAAAAAATGGGATAATGGAGTAAAAAAAATCATAGAGTGGGATGAAGATTGCCAACCAGTTGGAGAACATGGGCACCATTTGATGTCTCATCTTGGTAACCTTTCCCGAAATGGCAAATTGTTTCCGTTAACAATGTTATCTTGGCGTAAGGCTGATAAGGATAAACTAGAAATGGTCTGGGCGTCGGTTAAGGTAACTTTCCCCGTCTCTTTATCTGTATTTTTATGGATTACTATCTTTATTTTTACTATTATCCTACTTGATAGTGAACCCCCTATTGTCTGTCTTGCTAAACCTATAGACACATTGGCATTGACTTTGTAGTCAGTAACACTCAAGGTCTGTATTGTAAGCTATAGATCATAGCACAATAATTCACCATCAAGAGTAAAAAAAAATCGATTGAAGCAGCTGTGGCCTAGAAGTGTTGATTGAAACTGTCATTTCAAGTGCAATATTTTGTTTATATTCTTTTAATGTTGGAATAAAGATGTTGAAGTGGTTACTTGTTTTTGGTTTGGGATGATTCAACTAATTTATATCTTGCTGTTCTTGTGGTTGTTTGGAAGTATAACCTCGGATATCATGTTTGAATGCTTTACCATCACCTGTTGTTCACATATTTTTGCTATTGATAATGGCTACTTATATTGGTAACTTAGATATCATGTTTTTTAAGGAAAACACAAATGCACCCGATGCTTTTAAAGCTATTTGCTTTAAAAAATGGGAATTTCCTGGAAGGCCTTCAAGCATCGAGTGAAAAAAGACTTCTATACAAAGTTTGATACCGATGAAGAGCGCCTAGCAAATGTGCCGCCCCGGGTGGAGCCCAGTCAATGGCCAACTCTAGTGGCATATTGGGGCTTGGGTAACACACAGGTATAAATCGACTAACAAATAACTTACATCCATATTCATGCTAGTGGCAAACCCTTTATTTCAATTTACTAAATAATGTCCAAATGTTTTTTAGAAAGTTTCGGAGAAGAACCAAGTTAATCGCGAAAAACTTTGTGCTCTCCCTAGAACTGGTAGAAGATCCTTTCCAGAAATAAAGAGAAAGGTTAGTATTGTGTTTTTTGGTAAGATAATTGTCATATATTTTCAGTTGATAATGTATAAATTTTTTCTTACTTTGGAACATGCATACACATCAGAGGAGGCTAGAAAACAAGCCTGTTGACCTTGTCAACATGTGGAGAGCCACTAGAGGAAAAGATGGCAGTTATAATGAAGAAGACGGTGCTGCTGGAACAGAGGTATATAAAATTCATATTTGTAATGAGTTTTTTTTAACAAAATATCAATTGCAAATTAGAGAAATTTAACACAAACCTCCTTGCATGCTATAGAAAATGTTAGAAAGAAGAATTGAAGAGCTACCATCTGAAGATAGAGATAACGAGGAGCAATTGAATAATGTTTACAGGGAAGTGATTGGACAAGATGGACATGGCCGAGTTTTAGACCGAGGAGTAGGCGTAAGCGGTAAAGGATCAACATCCTTAGCAGCTCATCAGGCTGAGATTCAACAAGCAACAAATGCTGAGATTGTACAACTACGAGAAGATGGTGAAAAGTTACGAGAATATGCGGAGAAGTTGAGAGAAGAGACTGACGCTTTAAGGAAAGAGCGTGAGGAGCAAGAGGCCTGGCACAAGAAAGAGCTTGAGGCGGTCAAGAGTGAGCTTAGGACTGAGCTCAAAGATGAAGTTGTGGCCATGTTCCTGAATGCTCAACTACTTTCTCAACAATCCAGTACATCGTCCAGGTAATTTGCCAACTATCAACTTATTACATTGGTTTTTTTTTCTGTGATTCTTATGTTTGGTTTTCTTTCGTGGCTGCAATTTATGTTTGGTTCTCCATTTCCTTTCTTTCAAGTTAAAATTTGTATTTATTACATTGGTTTCTTTTTTGGACTGATTTTTTGGACTGAATTTTGCATAGTCTGAATTTTGCATAATCTCGGTATCAGTATCGGAACTGAATTTTAGCTTCTGTTTTCACTGTGTCCTTTTCCCTGGAAACTCTGAAACCAGTGATATTTTTTACATATTGCCAAGTTATTTTTTACACTGAATTTTAGAGTATGTTAGATGGGTATCCATTATTTTGTTTTAAGTTCAAATTATTGGACTAAATGTTCAGTCTCAGATTTACACTATACAGTTATATTCAGTCTCTAAATGTCCATATCACCTACATATATCAGTCCATTATTTTGTTCAGGTCATTATCTCATTATAAACAGTCCTTCTGAACTAAGGAGTTCAGTTCCCTGTTTTGATATTCTGATCTGTACCTTCATTTCAGACAATTGAAACTTCAAGTTCAGTCATTGAACTTTATTTTGGAGAATGAACTTCAAGTTCAGAACATTGAACCTGTGTGTGGGATGTCTTGGTATCCTAACCCCAGGTTAGCTTGCATCTGTCCACCTTGATCCCGTCCACTGCAAATTCATATAGGTTTACTGCATTTCCTGGGTTTAATCACACTATGATACAGTAATTTAGGTGCTGCTGTAACTTTATTTAAGGGGTACCAGTTGCAGTTGCAATTGTTTGCACTTTGTATGCCCAGTCAGCCTATACTTTTGGGGAGAATAGTGACAGAACAGGGACATGAGTGAACAAAATCTTGTGAGTTATGCCCAGTGACCGAGTGACTACCTCGTTTTCGACACTCTTATATACACAGAAATGGTGCCAGCCCCTGGTACCAATCCCTATATAGGTACAAGTATACACATGAAGTAGTACAACCTTGTGGTGTCAGTCTATTGTTTCCACCTTAGATAGAAAATCACTCGAGGGGCATCATCCTAGTTTAGGACAGGTTTAGTAGACAGAGGCATGAGCTATCAGGAAGGAGGAATAAATGAAGTAGAGACTGGGTACATGAAGGTGTCCTCAGTGAATCCAATGTACTGGATATAGAGTATAACCGAGTGGTGTGGTCTAGGTAACTCTGTATTGAGGGAGTGTATCAACCCAATGTAAGGTTTTATGGTGCAGGAAATGAGCAAGATAGCAGCACACAAGGGGAGTCATATATATGACAGTCTATCTATAGCACTGTTTAGCCATGCCCTATTTTAGTTAATTAAAATTTCCCTGTTTTAATTAACTTTTACTGGATATAGAGTGTAACAGATTTTAACTTTTACATTGGTTTTTTTCAGCTTGTTACTGTAATTCTTGCTAGAATAATTGTACTTCCCATTTAAAATATTTTCCAATTTTTCCCGTCTTCACTTAAACTTCATTTTTCACTTAAAGCTTCCTTTGTCACTTGAAGCTTTTTCTGTACATTGTTTTTTTTCCAACTTTTTTGTACGCAGGTCTGAACAGTTTTGAAGAACTGTTAGTAGGTTTGTACAATTTGTTTAAACCTTCACAAACTAATGTGGTCTAGTCTGTACAATTTGGAAGAACTTGTCTTTCTTTTCTGGTTGTTCGTGTATAGTTACCTGCAGGTTGCTAATATATTGGCATATCTTTATTTGTAGGTCCTTCAAAAGTATTCTGGATATGCTAAAATAATGGGCGACGATCTTGTGATGATAAAAAGTTTGGGTTAATTTTTTGGTTCATGTTGGATATACTAAAAACATGGTGTAATGGTGGAGACAATGGGTTCATTTTGTAACTGATGTTGTGGGTGATGTATAGTGTTTTGGATTTATTTTGGAAAAGGTGGTTAAGGATGCTTAATGGGTTCAGCATTTTGTATGTAATGGTGGAGACAATGGGTTCATTTTGTAACTGCTGCTGTTGGTGATGTAGTGTTTTGGATTTATTTTGGAAATGGTGGTTAAGGATGCTTAATGTTAAGCTTTTTGTTGTTTATCAATTGAACATATATAGTTATATATAAATTTTGTTGTCTTCTACTTAATGGTAAAGAATGCTTGATGTTGTTAAGCTTTTAAGCTTTTTTTGTATTGGAGCTCTGATGCCTGGAGATACATCTGGAGATACATCTGAGGACAAGCTTGACAACGTCCATGATTATATGAATTATGTGTATTTAAATTGTATGTTTTATAGCTGAAAAATACAGACAATAATTTCTTAAGTGTTACTTTTGGGACAGTTATGTAATTGTCCTAGATATAAACGACATTCTTTTGTAACGCTGGCAAATTTGTTTAGGACGGATGTTACTCATCACAAACTCTTTTATTTTGGGACGGTTTTGTAAACCGTCGTAAACATGTAATAATTCAAACTCTTTTGGTACGGTTACATTTTTCGACCCTAAAATCAAATTAGGACGACATTTTTGGTCCTAAAACTTTTTGCCACGCCACCCTAATAGCACTGTCACTTACCGTCCTAAAATTCGTCACAAATCACAATTTAGGACTGATTTGGGTCTTTTTAAGACGTATTTTTGGGGTCCCAGAAAGACACTTTTTTTGTAGTGGGGTTTTACCTAAATTGTTTTTGTATTATTTTTCTAAAGAATATCTTGATTAGTAAAAATACAGTTTTAAATATATTATGAATATCTCTTGATTTTAAATATGTTGACCCTTAAAGTGTATCTTCTTGATTATAAAGTATTTTATGGTATTTTTCAATATTTATCTAATTAATAAAATATAGATTTCTACTAAAATCTTTATATATTACAAACTTAGAATGATTGTAGCCTAAAATTATTTTCTGTTCTTCAAGTATTTTGATGGACATGTATTTGGCTAATAAAAAGGTATTTTTTTTCCAAAATTATAAACATAAGGTATTTTCAAGTAATTACGTAAACTTATTATAAAAATAGTTTTCAAAAATTAGTACGTGTATTCATTTCCACAAATTCTCTTCAACTATCTTACCAGATCATGACTAATCGTACCCTTACTTCCTTCCCGATTTCGGACCCCTACGTCTCGATCGTGGTTATTGGACTGTTGGGACATGACAGAACATCGCACCACCAGGCGACACACCAGGCAAGATACCTTGCCATTATACTGTTTATATTCAGTCTGTATTTTATTACATATCACTGTTCATTATTTCCAGTTATTATATTTCCTGATTTACTACATGCTCAGTGATTATTAGTTACTTTGTTACTATCCTTTGATTGCATATGAACCTAGAGTTAGGGGATTACCGTTTGTAGTGTATTGCATATGCCTCGACACAGTTGTACCACGAGAATGTGTGAGATGAGTAGCATGTAGAGGTCCTTGCGTATGGACTGACCTCCCATGTGCATGCGTTAGGGCTAACTGCTAATAGAGGCATGTTAGAAGACTTAGCAGTTAGTAGAGGTATGTGAGACATGGATGTGACTCTGTTAGGCATTGGGTGGGAAGAACAGTTCCTTAACGTATGGGTCCTTTATGCACTTTCCTATTATTGATCCTGTTGGCCTCTGACATTCGAAGAATGTTATGCTTTGAGGTCCATGGTATATCCTGATGGGACCATACCTGAGATTACTACTCATGTGCCAGATGTCCATGCGTTGGAGGTTTGTTCTTAACTGCATGAACACAGTAGTACGGTAAGATTACCTTATTGTTGTCTTATCACTTATATTCTTTGTGGCATATTTTGTATTCAGTATTTATGGCATGTTCTTCCTGTATCTTGTTACGTCTCTCTGAGGACCTGGTTATCTCTCCATGTGTGTGCTTTCATGATTTATTGCAGGTGTTCTAGTCGTGGCCATGATCATCGCTATTCTTCGAGGATGATTGCACTTTGATCGTCTTCGCTTCGCTCGCCAAACTCTTTCTTTTATTATGTATTTCTTTTCATAGTTGGTAGTGGATTTGTCTCCGCCCAACTACATGTACCAATGACAATTCATAGTTGATTATATGACCTCTTTTATTCTTTTATTTTGTGGATGATATTAGTTAGCCTTTGTTTTATTAGCATTTACAGCTTATGTGTACATACGAGAATTCCATAAATTGGAGCATACTTCGTATGTATACAGCTGGCATGGATACGTACCTAGTCCTAAGTATTTTAGGACTGGGACGTTACACCAGCTATTGGATATTAGAAACGTAAATAGTAAAGGATTTTTTGATCAACTGGAGATGATTGCTGCTAACCGATCGGTTGGAGGAACATGGTGGCGAACTGGCCGGATCAGACTGGCTGCTAGTGTATGGCATGTATGGCGAGCGCGAAACGCTTGTATCTTTGAGAAGACATGTATTTCGTCCATATGAGTGATACATAACATTGAGGCGGATGTTCGACTTATGTTATAAGCTTGTAAAATTGGTTCTTTGAAATAAATGAATTACCATTTTATATATATATATATATATATATATATATATATATATATATATATATATATATATATATATATATATATATATATATATACTATTATAAAGGAGCTTCAAAACGGCTCAAGATTGAGCCGTCTAAGCCGTGTATATCATCAACCATTTGCTTTTAAAAAAATTAAATTATGTAAAAAAATTGTTGGAAAAAGTTAAAATTTGTTATATATATTCAAAATGGGGAATTGAACTCAACCAAACAAGAAAAAAAATATCTCACCTTAACCACATGAGCTAGAAAAGATATTTGACTATAATTGGATAATATTTTTATTATACGTTATCACACGTGCAAAGCACGTGCATTTACTATATATATATATATATATATAATATATATATATATATATATATATATATATATATATATATTTTTTTTTTTTTTTTTTT
Organism: Iris pallida; assembly: GCA_029216955.1. Taxonomy (NCBI): domain Eukaryota; kingdom Viridiplantae; phylum Streptophyta; class Magnoliopsida; order Asparagales; family Iridaceae; genus Iris; species Iris pallida. The sequence continues at coordinate 5,715,975 of JANAVB010033020.1, read as the reverse complement.
TTTTTTTTTTTTTTTTTTTTTTTTGAAGCAATGGGTACTTGTGGCGAACTCGCCTCCACTGGGGGCTCGAACTCCCGACCACTTGGCTGCATGCATCTCTCTTAACCAGTAGGCTAGAGGTCATTTGCATATATATATATATATATATATATATATATATATATATATATATATATATATATATATATATATATATATATATATATATGACCTCTAGCCTAGTGGTTAAGAGAGATGCATGCGGTCCGAGTGGTCAGGAGTTCGAATTCCAGTGGGAGCGATTCCAGAAACAATTTACCTGATTCCAAAAATATATATATATAATTCGGTTTTCGATTTTGGATCGAAATCGAAACCAAAATTCAAAATCGAAATCGAATAAATTTTTTTAATATTTTCAAAATCGAATCGATGAACCGAATTTCTAATTCGAATCTGTTCGATCTTCGGTCCAAAATCGAATAATACTCACCTCTGGTCCTGACCACAAATAATGTCGCTTCCGTGTGCCGACGTCCCTCCGTGCGTCCCCTCCACGTAAGCTCCGTCCCACAGAACCACTTGCGAATGGGTGTGCACGTGCAACAGCGACCGAAGGGGGGAAGTGCAAGGAATGGGGCTGGGAGCCTAGGAGTAGGGAGCCCTAGCCCAACCCGTGCAATATTGCTTTCAAGCCAGCAAGCCACCACGATGGGGAGAGATGCTTTCTTTCCTCGCTCGCTCAAAAGTGTTAGAAAATGTGTACGTGGCATCCAAAGGAGAAAAAGAAGGGCTTGTCCCACCTACGAGGAGCAGAGTGCCTCAATCCGCACTATCCCCCCCACGTGCACCCCTCTAGTCGATCGATCGATCGGTGACATCAGTCTCTTGTTAGTCGTCGCTTAACCAACCACCTGCTGCTGGTGCTACTGCATGCACAGTAGAATCCACTGAAGAGGAGGAAGAAGAAGAAGAGGACCTAAACATTCAGTACCATCTGTCTCGAATCAATTAGAATCATCCAAACAAGTTCTATAACTATGGACTTTGATACCACTTATTGAAAATACGGTGTCATCCGAAACGAAGTTGGTCCATGAGATACGATATTAAATTGGGTCCATATATCTTTTTTTTTTTTGAAATACCACGCACACACACCGATTGGGAGGCTCGAACCTTGCCGACCCCTCCGGATGTCCGCTCTAATACCACTAGGCTAGAGAGCTCGGACATTGGGTCCATATATCTTAAAAGAGAATATTTATGTCAGATCTCAACCAATTCTAATTATCTATACCACATAATCCCACCTCCTAATCGATATGGAACTAAATTGCTAACCCTATTGTCATCTTCTATTTGAACGTTCAACTGGAAACAAGATACCATCTAACAGAAATTATTAATTCTTGCACACATTTTCGGAGAGAGAGAGATATTGTCAGGTATAAGAGCATCCACAGTGGGACTCTTTTCAAGTGCTATATTTGATCTTTGGCCAAATTTTATAACACTTGAGGGCTACAATGGACTTTTGTCCACACTTGAAAAAGAGTAGAAAGCCAAAGGACTCTCCAAATTTGGAGAGTCCACTAGTGGAGCTATAGTTACTTGGGGCCCACCATATTTAATTTTCTCCTTCATTCTTTTTGTTGGAGTATTGCCACTTGTCAATTATGGAAAAAAAAATAAGAAGGATAAAGATGAGATGTTGCCACTTATCAAGTTGGAGTGTTTATTTGGAGTATACCATTGTACCAACATGAAGAAAATACTTCAAAATTAATTTTTTGGATATGGTTTGAAGTAATTTGGAGTATAATTTGGAGTGTTGCCACTGTGGATGCTCTAACTAGCTGTAGCTAGCTTCCAACACTTCCACATGAGATTGCTTTGCTTAGGCTCCATTCTCCCCACCTCTCTCTCTCTCTCTCTCTCTCTCTCTCTCACAGTACAGTCATCATCATATCCCTTTCTTCCACAATTTCCACATCCACGTACTAAAGTATGCGTTCCATCGGCCGATATTTTTATTTTCCATTTTATTAATAAAATTTGGCTAAAATATTTCTTGATCCACTTCTTAATTGCAAAAATATTCCCCTTGATTTTTTTTTATAGATAGGTAATTATTTGGTTTCCACGGAATCTAACTTATCATGCCAACTCTTTCACAAAACAAAGATGAGTATTTAACGGTGTTTGGAAACTTTTTGAGTAGAAAAAAAAAAATCTAAGGAAAGAAAATAAAAGAAAGAAAAAAAATGATGGTAAAGTTATTTTTTTTTTTCTTATTGGGATGACCCAAGGTACAAAACTTAGGGAAAAAAAAATTCATTGCTAAAGATATAATTACTATTTAGTCATTAATTTTCATAAATCATAATTTATATTTACTTTTTTTTTAAAGGATAGTTGGATAAATTCTTCCAAAATTCTTTCAATTATTTTCATTATTTTTTTTTTTTTGGGAGAAATTTTTTTGAGTGAAATCCATATAATTTTTTTTCTCAAATTCTTCTCGTCCATTTTTTTTCTCCTCCTCTTTCCAAACACCACCACATTTGATTTTTTTTTTCCCTCAATTTTTTCTCACCATTTTCCTCCATTTCCAAACAGTAGCTAAATTTTCTTTTTCATCTTTAAGTCTGAACCCGAGTTCGAACCTCCCTAATAACCTTTACAACTCACAACCATTAAGTCCGTCATAGATATTACTTATATCTAGTATATACGTTTTTTTATTGGCCGAGTACATTGACATATGGGAAAAATATTTTTAGATGAAACGAAAATACACCAATTCTTTTTTTTGTCAAGAGAAGTAAAAAAATAAACTAACTTAATATTGAGAAAGGATTAAAGAGACGGACTTTTCAGATTTAGGAGGAAAAAAAATAATATTGATAATAAAGTTTGAAGTTAAGATATGTTAAGTATAAAACTTATTAATTAATGAGGTAAGCAACCCAAGTGTGAAGGATGCTCTCTCACATAGGAAAAATTATTCGATGAGTCGGATTTATCATGAGCGTTGATTTTTTACACTTGATAGATGAAATCATCAAGTAAATAAAGTGTTAAATAAAGCAGAGAAGAATCAAAATTCACGGTAAGTCCGGCTCACTGAATAGGATTTTTTTTCTAGTATGAGTTAGGACTTTTGTTTAGTAGGGTGCCCCTAAAAGTTGATTGCTACTCAAAGAGGGCGTAGGATCTCTAGATCAACATAATCCTACCGAACTAAGACCCTGACTCAGAGCATAGTTCTGATACATGACAAGACAAGTTGATGAGTACATAAATTGTAGGAATTTTTTGACTTTTATTCCACTTATTAATATGAATTTGTACTTACATCCCACTTTTTAATTTTATTTGACTTACATCCACTTTTTGTCACGAAAAATATTTTTTGTGACAAAACGAATATTTTTCGTGACAAAACAAATACTTTTCGTGACTAAAAATGGAATGTAAGTCTAAAAAAATTAAAAAGTGGAATGTAAGTACAAATTCATATTAACAATTGGAATGAAAGTCTAAATTGTAACATTTTAGTTACTTTTGCATTGCATAGAATGCTATAATTTGTAAGCTTCCTGCACCTCGGCTTGTAAAACTAAAGGGCCAAAGCCCACGGGTCCACAGACTTCACCCAACAAAATGCTCTGGCTGGCAACCTGATTCGCCTAAACAGTAGCCTACATAAATATTAGGGTTGTTTTTCTACTTCATTAGAGCATCGTTAGTAAGGTCCATCCCATTTTCTACATTCTAGATTTAGAATGTAGGAGCTCATTTTATAGAATAATAAGTCTCATTCCTAATCCCAATTTCTACAATTTTCGTCCCAACCCAGCCATAGGTGCTAAGGGTTGGCCCTCCCAATTTCTAGATTTAGATTGTAGAAACTCGTTTTGTAGAATTGTAAGTCCAAATTTGGAACCCAACTTTCTAGATTCTAGACCTTATATTATTTTTTTCCTACATTAATTTTTGACCACATAATCTTTGGGACCGGAGCTCACTTTATCATTTCCTACTATTCACATACAAATCCAACCCATCCTACATTTACCTTCTTTTTTTTTTTTTTTTTGCAATTTTGGGCCCCAAATTGCATTTGAGAGTCCCAACTAGTAATGATGCTCGTAGAGAAAAAAAAATTCTACTTCATTGTTTTGTGTGAATATAATCTTGTCATCTAGCAAAGACATTGTCATTTGTCTCATGCAACATAGAAATTACATCTCATTAAAAGACATTAGGGTTGGAGATGCTCTTTCGTCGTACAAATTTGCAGTATTAATCTCTCTTTTTTTATCTCGTTCTTTTCTCGAACTTGGAAGGCCGATCATCAGTATTTTGCATAGAATGTTTTTACTTTCGATCGTCTACTCGACGTGGGACTAAATTACCAACTCCATTGCCATTCGTTTTTTGAGCGCTCAACAGAAAACGAAATATGGTACATCCGGTCGTTGTTAGCATTTTGTTGAACCTTCCTACTAACTGTTCCAAAGACTCTTTCGGTCCTTGTTTGATGAACAGAACTGTTCTGACAGATTGTTGAACCAATCTAAGGTTGCATCTTGTAGTGTGACAGGGAACAATTGACAAGCCAAAGATATTGCAGTAGTAGACTAGAGCATCCTTGAGCAAAAGTTCTATACGTGTTCGGCAAGGTCTGTCTTGACATTATTACTTGTGCCATCTTAAAAACGTCGATTCACAAAATCTTTGGACAAATGGAGATTTTTTTTCATATCTAAAGAATCTTCGAAATCTAATTGTTGTTCTCCTACATACGAAAGATACACATCTATGATGTGTTCTTCAGCACTAGAGGATAAGATCGGAGACTGAGGCTGATGTGAATGTGTGCCCTCTTCTTGGAATTTATGTTTCTGAGGATGAGGATGTTTCTCATAGGTCTCGTTCAGTTCGCAGAATCAGAATCTTGGAAATGTGTCTCATTTTGTTTGCGGAATCAGAATCTTGAGAAAATGAAAGCCATTCGTCTTCGGTGTTTGGATGTCAAAGAAAATGAACAGAAAAAAAAATTGATTGACAAGAGAAAGAAAAATATAGAAAAAAATGGTTCCCCTACCAACCAACATAAGGATTCATATTATATTCCCTCCCATTTTTTAATGACATTTTCAACCACCGAAAAAAATATTGCAATTACAATTTTTTAAAGAAAAAAAAGAGCAAAAAATTACAATTTTTCCCAACCTAAGGATTCATTTTCCCCCTCTAAGTTTTCACTTTTCCTCTTTTCCTTTCCTTTCCTTTCCGAGAACCGAACTAGGGCCTCGTTTGGTTCACGGATTTAAGAAACCAGGAAAGAAAAGTTGTTCCTTTCCTTTATTTGGTAGCCACAAATTTGGGAATCAATTTTCTGACAAGGAGAAAAATTGGAGGGAATATGGTTCCACTCATGATCCATGGGATTGATTTTTCCTCCTCCTTTTCCAACATTTATTACAAAAATTATGATAAAGTAACCATATGTCATTGCTTATTTGACCATTAATGTTATTTTTTGTAATATTATTTTTATTTTAAAAGGTAATGATATTATTGAAACAATGTTATATTTTTGCTTTCTTTTCCTGCACCAACCAACGAAAAAAAAATTGACAAAAATCTACTTTTTCATGTTCATGGAAACTACAAGAGAATGTATTTCTTTTCCGTGAACCAAACGAGGCCCTAGGCATTTGAATCTTTAATCTGAATAATGGGAATTCTTAATGAAAACTCCTCTGACGAAATAGGTCGATAAACTAAAATGTGTTGAAAATTAGTACGAAGACTTGAGTGCCTACCTCGATTTGTGTGGCATGCCACACTATTTATTTATAGGCGTACGAGAATCACATATGTATATGTTATTATGTTTAATTTTTTTACCACGGGGTTTTTGGATCAGTCCCTAATCTAGGTTTGCTTCATTTGTGTAGAATGTTTGTTAATTGTGTGTAAATGGTTTTTTTTTGACGTCATCTTGCCATCACCTAACTGGGCCGATTGGACCTATGAAGCGGATTATTATTATTATTATTATTATTAGAATGAGCAAATGAACAAAGGGCCAAAGGCCTCGTTTGGTTGGCGAAAGGAAAGGAAAGAAAAAGAAATTGATTCTATGATATATTTTTTTGTTGAGAAATTATAATTTTAATCAATTTTTTTTACGGCGTTTGAAAAAAAAATCAATAAAACTAAGAGAAAATTTTAATCCTTAGAGGAAGAAAATGAATCCTAAGATTAGTAGGAGGAACCACCTTCTCCCTTATTTTCTCTCCTCTTGGAAATTATTCCTTTCCTCCTTATTTCTTTGGCATACAAACAAAGAATTTTTTTTTTTCTAAGGTTCCAATTTCATGAACCAAACGTGGACAAAGAGAAGAGGGGCAAGTGCAAATGGATAAATAGTTACTTTAGTAAGGGGCATCATCCATGACCAGCGTCTGGGCTTCCTAGCTTTAATGGACCCATCTCTAAACATTTAATAGCTTAACTAGAAAAATAAGTCCACTTATCAAAATATATGGGTAAAGTGCAAAAAATCTTTCGTTAGATTTTCGCTTTTGCACTAAAAGATTCCATACTCTTAAAATTTCTGAAAGTATGAAATCTACTCATTTTGTCCCCTTTCAGTTAACTGATGTTAAGTGGGATGTGAAATGACCATTTTACCCCTCCACTCTCTCCCACCCTCTCTCTCGGTGGTGCGGGGAGGAGGAGGAGGGGGCGGGGCTGGCGGGGGGGGAGGAGGAGGAGGGGGCGGGGCTGGCGCGGGGGGTGGGGGGGGGGGGGGGGGGGGGGGGGGTGGGGGTGCT